>JAQHUG010000125.1:2206245-2238580 GCA_028555095.1 Dicrostonyx torquatus
CAAGGCAAACTCCAACCAGGCTTCTCTGGTTGCTAAGGTTTGGAGGCTGGGAAACAAGGGATGTTTGGGTTGATCCGTGGGTCCACTGCCATTATATGGATGAATCTGGTCTCTGATAATATTTGGATACATGTGATAATTAATATTAATTGTCAACTTGGCAGGATCTAGAGTCATCTAGGAAATGATCCTCTGGTCATTTCTGCAAAGGATTTTATTGATCAGGTTAACTGAAGTGGGAAGATACATCCTACCGTCGGTGGCACCCATCATGGGTGGGAATCGGACTGAGCGAGTGCCAGAGTTCACCCCTCTCTGCTTCCTGACTGTGGGTGCCCTGTGAGCAGCTGCCTCCAGCTTCTGTTGCTCTTACTTCCCCGCCACTGTGGACTCTGCCTTCAACCCGTGAGCCAAAGTAAGTCCTTTCTTCTTTAAGTTGCGTTTGTCAGGAATTTCGCCAGATTAATAAATTAACAAACGGAAAGCATTTGTAAATGTAGATGGCAGTGTAAGGGCCCCTCCTCCCCCAAACATTTGTGGTTTTTCCCTGATAAATCAACATATAAGTAAAATGCATGTCATCTTAAAGCTTTTGAGAGATGTGTGGTTTTTTTTTTTTTTCCATTTTTCTGCTTCTTGGTCCCAAAGGCCTGGTGTCCAGATGAGGCCTTGATCTCTTACTAGCTACTTGGCTTGGGACTCACCCATTTACAGCCTCAGTTTCCTCACTGGTAAAACAGGGTCGTTATAGCCCTGAACAGAACGAAGAACAACTTGTAAGGGTGACAGCGAGTATCCATGACAGTTGTCTAAACACTGCGATTTTACTCCTCCGCTGGCTCACCCCAGGTAGCTGCGACTTCAGTTTCTGCTCTGTGCGCTCTTCCTCCTGCCCTTGCGGTCTGAGAAACAGCACTCAAAGCTCTCACAGGAGCAGCAGCACTCAGCAGTCCACCCGAATCTTGTCTTCAAAATAGTCTTGATAATACCACTCTGCCCTTGCTATCAGATCACCTTAAACCATCTTCCCCCTTCACTTACACTGTGACTGACAGGGTTAGCCCTATTGCTTATTTTTGAGGTGGGAGAGAATATTCTGGAAATGATGAATTGCTGCCCAAGATGTGGGTGTGGAAACCCAGAAGTGAAACTCCAAAGTTTCTACAAAGATACTACAAGTTTCTATCAGTAAGCAAGTACATAGTTGTGTGTGTGCATGTGCATGTGTGTGTGTGCGCATGTCTGTGTGCGCATGTGTGTGTGCGTGCACGTGTATGTGGACTCAGTTGGACTGGCTGCCCAGCAAACCCAGGGTTCTACCTGCCCATGATCTTCCAGAGTTCTGGGACTATAGGAATGTTTATGTGGTTCTGGGAGACAGAAGTTCTGTCTTCGTGCTTGTGTGGCAAACTCTCCACTGACTAAGCCATCTCCCCAGCCCAGTAATAAAGAGTTTCAGTTTGGACTATGTTGGCAAATTTGAAAAAAAAAAACAGATTTATGTCAAAAAATGCATCAGTAAAGCAGCCCCTGGCCTGCCACAGACCCTGCATGAAGGAGATAACACAGGTTGCTATCTGAACACCCCTTCCACGTGCACACAGGACACCTTTCTATGGCTTGGTAGGAAGGCAGTTCTATTTCTAGCACTCCCCAGTCCTATCAGTCTCTGCACAGGCAACTGCTTGGTGGTGTCATATTTTCCGGTTCTGATATGTTTGGGCAGTTTGTGGAACTGCAAATTAGAAAGTGACTGGGACAGGAAGGGGCTCGGCAAGCCAGTCCGTCGGAAGCTCGCACGTCAAGCCAGTCCGTCGGAAGCTCGCATGTGTCTCCAAGCTGTCCCTTGTGGCAGCGTATGCCTCATTGTAACAGTGTTTCCTGTTGGATTCATCCATTTAATAGCAACATGCTGAGGAAGAGTGAAAAGAAATATCTAATGTTAATTACTCACTTACGTGCCAGAACCCATGCCAAGTGCCTAACACTGATTTCCTTATAGGATAATCATTGTGATTTGAATCTGGACGGTCTGTCACTGCCTCCTTCTTTGGATATTTGACTCCCAGTAGACAGTGCTATCTTGAGAAGCTGTAGACCTTCATTCAGTAGGTAGGGTCTAGCTGCTGGAAGTAGGTCCCCAGAAATGGGTGGGTCTTTGAAGGCTATACTCAGGCAGCCCTACTTCTTCCTTTCTTTCGGTTTCCCAGGCAATTGGGACATGAACAGCCTCCGCCAGCAAGTCCCAGTGCCATGGACTCAGTGGCATCATCATGATGAACTGAAACTCTTGAGACTGTGAACTAAGATCTGAAGTTTTATGTGGTCCCAGCAAAAGAAATGTGAGGCCGGCACGGCTGGAGGGTGACAATACCTGTGAGCACTGTGACAGAGACAGAGGGGAGAAAACAAGTTGGCTTTTCACATCCAAGGAAGAAGGGGTGCTGGATTACCGGCCTAGAGTAGAAGGAAACATTGAGGGTGCAGCGTCCAAACGAGCAAGGTGGCACTGCCCACGTCATCTACACCATGACAGTATATGGATGAGTGCTAATCCTGAAGGGCTGCAGGCAAAGCATGTCCCAGAGACTGTAAGTGTCATGCTTGTAGTCACACAACTGGTAAATGGCAGTACGGGGTTTACACCCAGTCCCATCCTGGCCTAGTTTGCTTGCAGGATGCTGTTTTCCAGGACGGCTGTCACTATTGAAGTCATGGTACAGACAGCTCCCCAAACACTTGAGTGTCCTTCCAGTCAGTTGGGACTCTCAATCAGCTGTAAATTGTGTGTGCGTAGCCATCTCTGATGGGCTTCCTGTAACATTTCCACTCCAGAAATTAACTCAGTCTAGACACTCCCTCACAGACATGCCCAGAGGTGTGATTCCTAGGTGTTTCTACATCCTCTCAAGTTGACAGCCAATATTACCTGTCCCAGGTGGAGACCAGGAAGTAAGCTGTGAACCTTTGAAAATTCACAGGTCTGACTTGTAGGTGATGAGGCTGGAGTTCGGTGACTCTGGATTGTATATTCTGTGTGTGAGCAATCCTATAGGGGATGGTGAGGGTGGCTCTTTCTTCTTTCCACATCTCTTAGTTTAGATGGGGGACGTGAAGGAGTGTAGAGCTGCACCCTGCTTCTGCTGAAGGTCACTCTGGCAGGCAGTGCTGCTCTGGCTCCAGTGAGTTATTTACGTCTTTATTAACAAGTCTATGCACACAGAATGCACCCATTGACACATACAGGGCTGAGAGCTAGACATTTGAGTGATGTTTATGACAACAGTCTCCCTATCATTTTGAAGAAGAAGAAGAAGAAGAAGAAGAAGAAGAAGAAGAAGAAGAAGAAGAAGAAGAAGAAGAAGACGGCCCTCCAGGAAATACAGTATTTTTCTCAGAATGATAATATAGGAGTTGATATAAAGATTGGTGATGTGTAAGCTTGACATTACATAAACATATATAGGCATTGTAAAAGTCAATGGCCATTTTATTTATAATGATATTGCAGATTGCTATTTTATAACTGCATTGTCAGTGGTAACCTTTCTGTATTCATTTCAGTCTTGGCCCAAAATGTTTGCATGACATTTTTATGTCTGTATTTTATGTCGTAATATCAGGACACATGCTGCCTTGCCTTAGCCACGGTAGTATGGGTGTCACCTGTCCCTCCAGGAGAAAAGAATCTTTGTCCCCCAAGATTCTGGCTCTCAGGTTTGCATCTCTTCCTTACAGAAAGCGTTCACCCCTCCTTACACCCTTACAATAGCGGTCCTGCATTGCCACATCTATCTTTCGAGAAAGAAGACTTATATTTGATTTACAGGTGAGCCACTGGATTAAGAAATGCCTCTTATTAGATTCTTCCAGATTTACAAGAGTGCCTTTTCAAACTGCCCTCCTGGCCTGTGTGTGAGATCTGCCTGGATCTGCTTTTAGGTAGACAGTGTTTTGTTTCCAATATTGACCTTCTCTACAACATCTCTCCCACCGAAGAGGCAGCAGTAGCCGCAGCTGGCAGAAAGCCACCTCATGTTACCACTAAGCAGAAAGGGAAAGGAATGGCTCTATTACACAGTTGCACTTCCTCCTGGATCCACACTCTTTAAAGTTCATCTTCTCTCCAAACCAATTGAAAACACACCTCTAGGTGCGTCTATGAGTTTATTTACAAAAAGGTTTAAGTGAATACGGAAACCTACCCTGAGAATGGCAACACCATCCCACAGGCTAGCATGCCAGATTGAATCAAGAGAAGGAAGTGGTCTGAGTGCCAGTGTTCACCTTTCCCTGCTTCCAGTTTGTGGCTTTGAGATAGCACACTTTTCTTATGCTCCTAGAACCATGCATTCCCCACATGGCAACTACACCTCCAAACACTGAACACAGATAAGCCCTCCTTTCCCTAAGATGCTTGTGGCAGGAATTTTGTTGTTGCAACAAGAAAAATAACTTAACATTTTCTTTATTGACGGGCTCCATGTGGACCAGTTTCTAGGAGATCCCAATGCACCTCCTGGGTGGCCTTTCAGTGCAAGCAGACAGGACAAAGTTTGGCAAAGTGTAACTCCAGATTCAGTCCTGGGCTGTGCTGCCCACTAGCTCTGCACCCTTTCTGAGCTCCAGTTTCTCACCAAAGACGGCACTGAAGGTTTCCCAGTCTGCCACATAACATGATGCACACAAAAGTCTCGTGTAAGCACAATGCATTCCTCGTTTTTCCAGAATTAAATCAACTGAATTCCTTGGCTAACTCTGGTCAGTCAATCAGCACTGTGTGTATGTGCACGGGTATATATGTGTTTGTTTGGTGTATATATTTGTTTGTGTGTTTGCATGGGTATGAATGTGCACATTTGTATGCATGCATTTGTGTGCACAGTTGTGTGAAGGTCAGAGGTTGACACCAGCATTTCCTCACTCACTCTTCACCTTATGTCTTTAAGACACAGTCTCTATATGTTCACTAAGTCAGCCAGATTGGCTCATCAGCAAGCCCCAGGGGTCTACCTGTTTCCACCTTCTATTTCACTGGGATTATAGACAATACCATTCTGCCTATCTTTTACTCCTTTCATTCTCTATATTTACCTGTATGTGGTATATATGTATTTTTGTTTAAGTGTGTATGGGCACATGCCATGGTGATGTGGGAAGATCAGAGGAAAAGTTGCTGAATCTGTTCTCTCCTTCCATCATGTGTGCTCTGGGGGTTGAACTCAGGTTGTCAGACTTCATAACCAGTGCCTTTACTTGTTGAGCTATCTCCCTGGCACTGTGACTGGCCTCTTTATGTGGGTGCTGAAGATTTGAACTCAGGTTCTCATGTATGCATGGCAGACCTTGACTGACTGAATCATCTCTGTACACTCCTTTCAATACATTTTAATCAAATTGCTGTACCAAGACTTAAGTCATGTCAGAACAATGTCACGAGGTGTGTCCACATGGTGAGTCTCTTCCTGTGGCTGCTGTCACCTTGTTTCTGGTGTGCTCACTCCATCTGCAAGCCACATTTCAGACCTTTAATGACTTCTCATGAGAGAGTCTGGCTGGGCCTTCTGGGGAGGGATGCCTCCCAGCGTTTGGCTTGACTGAAACAGAAGTTGCCCTAGGAGGAGAGTCTGCACCAGCATGCTCTGTCTTTCTCCCACACGCTCGCTTCAGATGGAGTTGCTGGGATTTGCCATCTTTTCCAGGCACTGGGATGAGCACACACTCAGTGCTTGTGGGATGTTAGGTGCTCTGCACATGTTCATAAATATTGCATCACCTTCCTGTGCCTGGCAGTCATTGAAGTGTAGAGCTATAGCCGTGAATAGCATAAAGCTCCTTCCTCAAGAAGTTTGAGGTTATCTCATGACAAGGCTTGTAGGAATGTGTTACTGGTGGTCCCTAACTGGGTGTGTCTAGATTCTTGGTGCCTTATTTAAAGAATTGGAAAAAACTCACACAGGAAAAGAAAATAAAGTAACACAGTACAATTTTTTGGATACGCTGGCAAGAGACAATGGGCCATGTGAACATTTTCAGGGACCCTTGTTCTTGCCCAAGGTTTTCTTTTGTGGTTCCAAAACAATGAAGATCTGATAGCTTGGGTAGTTCTGTTTTGATTGACAGGATCATGTCATATAAGCTTTTGTCTATTACACATGTCCTTTCCTGTGATCCGTCTTCTTTTACATCATATACAGGTCCAGTTACGCATAGGTAAAAGATGTAAAACAGGAGATTCCCTCTGAAGGTTCACTCAGAGGACACAGTTTGTCTTTTTCTGTACAAACCCCAAACTAATCCAGGCTGGATCAGCACCTGATATGTCCAGGAACATGCATGGATAAAGGAGAATTATTGAGGCTGCTAAAGGGAGTGACCTACCTCTGTCATTTGAACTGTGCACACAGCTCAGTGCAGGTGTGGGGTCCCGTGTTGCTGACACGTTACTAAGAACATGGTTCAGAAAGGGGTGTCTGGGTAGCCACTCTAGTGTTTCCTACGTTTTCCTGCCTTCTTTCATTAGCATTTAATTTTGCCCATGAGGAAACGGGGTTCTCATTTGTAAAGGGACCTCTATAACACTACAAAGCTGTAAAGGTTAGTGTTGCAAACCTGATGGAATCTAGAATCATCTGAGTGACAAGCCTTGAACGAGCCTGTGAGAGATTATTTTGGTTTCACTAATAGACATGGGAAGACCCAGGTTAACAGTGGGCAGGACCATTACCCGGACAGAGTATCCGGAACTATAAATAATGGAGGAAGTAAACTGAATACCAGGAGGCATAGATTCATTGCTCTTTGTCCTTGATTTTGGACTTGCTTACTATGACTATACCTTCATCTGTGAGCAAATACGAGCCCTCTCCTCCTTATGGCACTTTGGTCAGGGCCTTTTGTCATAACTACAGGAAAAGACATCTGCCATCCCCACCTGTACCACGTATGAGAGAGAGAACTCCTCCAGATCCAGCAGTTTTCTCTGCATCCCTCTCTTCTCCACCATGTGCATAGCTTGTGCTGAGTCAGCGTTGTCACCAGTCATCAAATCCCACTCATGCCAAGAAAGAAAAGGCCTTCAAATTTATAAATGCCCAGGAGTGGCACTATCAGTGACTATGTCCTAGCGTAGATTAAATGTGGATTAGCAGTGGTGGTAGCCACTGTAAAAATATGGTCCAGAAAGGAGTTGGTGCAGCCAGTCTGTAATTGAGGAGGCCACAGATGTCACAGATGTCAACATTTCATGATCTAAGCTGAGTTTTCATTTCGTAGGGTGGGTTTAAAGTTTTACATGATGGTCCCAGTGGGAAGCCAGGTTCCAGGCTTGATAATTTAAGGCCTTCTCTCGTGCACCATCTGAGCCAAAAGGTGACAAAGACTTTAAGAAATTGCTATTTACATTATAGCAAGCGTTTAGACCAACTGGAGGAAGCCATCAGTCATCTTCTGTTTGTCTTTGCTGAGCTCCTGTATCCCGTCTCTGGGACCAGAGCACCATCTTCAAGTTTCATTCCATCTTTTACTTTTCTTAGGTTACAGACTTTCAGACTCTGATGTTTGCCTGCCCATGTATGTGTGTGTGTGTGTTTGTGTGTGTGTGTTTGTGAGTGTGGAGGCTAGAGGTCAACCGTGGGTGTCTTCCTTAGTCATTCTTTGCCATATTTTTTGAGACATGGTATCTCACTGGAACCTGGAGCTTGCCTAGCAGGCTATGCTGGACAGTCAGCAAGCCCCAAGGATTTGTAGTGTCTGGAACCAGAGCACATTTAGATTTTTCAGGCAGAGTCCGAGGCCCAGATATCTCAAGAGAAGGAAGGGTACTGCAAGACCTTTAAGCACTGGTCTTGCATGGAGAGCATGTGCAGCAGAGAGAGACCCCTTTGAGCCTGAGTCTATCCTTTAGAAGGCTTTCTAGCATAAGGCAGGGAAAAGCCCCACGTATGCTCTCATCTCGGTACCGCAGAGCTGAGCTGGTCTTTGAAAACAAAGATCAAAGACAGAGACTGCAACTTTCAGATCTTGTTTCAATCTCCGCCATTCTCTCCTCTAACTGCAGTTTGTGCACTTTCTCTTAAAAGTTAATTTAGCAGCGACTTTACTTAGCGAGATGCTTGCCTATTTGGGTTCCGTGTGAGAACACAACCAGATGAAATTAGCATGGCAGGCACTTGACAGTTGCTTTATTAATTAGGCTGCTTTATTTAGCAGACACTTTCCCTATCATTCCCACTCTTGCATATGCAGAGTAGTCAACCACTTATGTGTTGTGAATTAAAGAGTGATGGGATGGGATGGGTACCTCATCCAGAAATAGCTCCCTACGAGCTGTCGTCAGTCTAGCATTTTCCCAGGTAAGTTTCTATCGACCTAGCCAGGGAAAACAACCTAGGAGGGTGTAATTCGGAAAGAGCCAAGCCTCTCCTTTGTCCAGCCTCTTAGTTGGTCTGATAACCCTTTCCACATCGGAATTGTTTTCCTGACCTGGTCATCTAGCTGTTGTGTGGCCTCTTGAAGTAGTCATGGATCCCCCTTGTGTGTAATTGACGCTACTGGTTGGAAATCTCTGTGTTCTGGAGAGCTCCAACAAGCTTTTCTATGTTTCTAAGTATCTGAAAAATTAAAACAAAATGAAACAAAGCAAAACATAAGACTATAGGAAGGGCTCAGAGCTCACTGTTCTTAAGATGGCTTAACTTGAAAGGCCCACATTTCTCCATCTATTCTCATTTCAAATTAATAGTTACCACCATCCTCCTCTCTAGGAAATCCGAGCTTTCCTTCTCTGGAGACTTCTCTCTAATTTTAAATGTCCTCTTAACATTTGATGCTCTCTCATCTATCTTCAAATCAAAATTCAAAACCACCACTTGATCTCATTTTCACTAAAATTGTTTTTTGAGTATAAAATTCCTGGAGTATATTACATAATCCTTGTTTTAGCTTATCTCCACCTATATCCATGCATCCCTTTGGCCATCATCCATCTATCCATCCATCCATGTACCCATGCGTCTATACATCTATCCATGAAGCGTGCATGCAGGCATCCATCTATTCTTCCTCTTTTTATCCATGTATTTCCTAGGCATTCATCTACTAACAAAGGTATTTTCTTTATTTTTGATAAAGGATAGAAATACAGAGATTTGTTCTTTGCCTGGGGTCACTTAAAACCTGAAGAAACAAAGCTCCTTTGCAAGCCCCAGCTGCTATCTGCCTTCCAGTATCACTGGAGATCCTACTCTTGGCAGAATCTTCATAGGAACCATATCTGAAGACTATTTGGGAACTTGCTTCTCAGACACACAGCCCTTGACTGTGGGGGAGAGGTTAAGAGGACAGGGATGGTGCTAATCATCCAGCATATCCAGCACCCTCTGGAATGGACCACCTCTTTGCCTTCACAGCATCCATAAACAACCTCCAGAGAATAATAACCCCAATCTGCTTCTACCTAAGGACTCCCTCTCATAAGAAAGGTGATCTCATTCTGATAGAGTCCTAATAGTAACAGTACCTAGTTCCAAATGATACGTATGGTCCTAGAGTATCAGTCATAACTTTTCTTTAGTATATTGTCACTTCAAAACTAAACCATCACCAATCATATTATATAAAATCAGAGTGAGTAAAAGGCTATAAACATGGTTGATAAAATATATACATATATATGCATATATGTACATGCATATACATGTATGTAAGTATATAAGTGTCTATGTAAGCGTGCACACTTATTAGGTATATATGTGCATGTGTGTGGATGCCAGAAGACAGCCTCAGTTGTTCCTCAGGTGCCGTGTACTTGTTTTTTTTGAGACAGAGTCTCAAAAAAATTCAATTGGATTAGAATTAATCAAGCAGGCTAGGTTAGCTGGCTAGCAATTTCTAGAGATATGCCTACCTCTGCTCTATGCCTCTCCCGAACTAGAATTACAAGTGCATGCTACCACACCCAGCATTTTCATGTGGTTTCTGGGAACTGAACTCAGGTTCTCAGTCACTTTACTGACTGAGATAGCTCCACAGCCCAGTCTTACTCTTTCTAGTGAAATGAACTTCATTTTAAGAAGCCATGCTTCATGGAAGTGATAGTTTAGAAGTAAAGACATTAAGGGCTAATGATTCATTAAAAGTGTTAGGGTCACAGAGGTCAAATACCAATCTAAAAGAACTCTATTCAAGTGAGGCCAAGTTGATAGTTCTTCATTAGAAGGAGCCCGTTATAAACACCAGGTAAATGGTTGCTTCTCTAAGGCATGATGTTGTGTTATGACATGATTTCCCTTTCTGAAAGGCAGGGCATTTGCCACTGGTAAGAGCCAGCGGAAGTATATATTGATGAGTTGATATATAACTTCAATCTATGTCCTGGCTAGATTCGGGTTGAGAGGCTGTTGGATAGGCACTGCGACATTTCAGCAAAGTGGCTGGCTTGTTCAGACCCTAGTGTCTTTGCTTTGATTATTGGGACAGAGTTCACAACTGTTTTTAGGGAAAGAGCCACTCAGGACACAAATGTCTGCCTGCTCTGTGCTCCTTCTGTGATCCGTTTTCCTTAGAAATCCTGATACCAGTTCCGTGACCACTCTAGCCTAGACTTTGGTTATTGCCAAGGATTCCCTGGAGACCTGGTATGTCTTCTAGTCTATCAGCTTGTAGTACTACCTCATGGTGGTGCTATCTGATGTAGCATTCAAACTGATTTCACAGCCAGACCACATGTTTTGTGTAGCAGCCATGGCACATATTGAGCAAGAGCAGGATCTGAGGATGGAATAAGAATAATTGATATGTTCTGATGAGACCGGTGTTTCAAACTCAACTTTGTGCTTAGCTGTGTTTATGTAAAGTGCCTGGTCCTCTTCCAAGGACACTGTGGTGTCCTCACTGGGATGCTTTACCTATAAGAGGCTGTGAATGTCCTCCTGTTGTTCTCACTGTCTTGTAGCACCTTCAGATTCATCACTAGGTGGAACTCAGCAGACCTCAGAGACACAAGAAATAACTGCTGATACTCTAAGCTGTTCATCGTCAAAGGGTCTGACTTCAAGGTGGTTTTCTGCAAGGCCCAATGGTGCCTCATCTCATCTGTTGGCTGCAGGAGTAGCAATGATAGAAGGTTTAAAAAGAAATGAGGCTGACAAAGAGTCTGTGACATGTAGTGTCTGCCCTCTTTCTGTATGCTACAGGGGCAGCTTAGCGTAGTAGAAAGAGTGGCAAGCATGGGTACGACTCCTCAGCACAATACTGCTCTGACAAAATGCATAGTTAAAGCAAATTAAGGAAGTGCTCATTTTGCTTACAGTTTGCAGTCCTTCATGGGGAAGGAATGGTGGCAGGTGTGATGTGGGAGGTCCTTCTGTATATGTGTTGCTTTACTGGTTAATGAATAAATAAAGGTGGCTTTGGCCTGTGATTGGGCAGAATAGAGCTAGACAGGAAAACTAAGTTGAATGCTGGGAGAAAATAGTTGGAGTCAATGAGACATCATGTAGCCACATCCGAAGGAGACATGCCTGGGAACTTTACCGGTAAACCATGAGCCTCATGGTGAAATATAAAATAATGGGAATGGGTTAGTATAAGAGCTAGCTAGCAATACACTTAAGCTATTGGCCAAGCAGTATTTTAAATAATATAGTTTCTGTGTAATTATTTTGGGTCTGACTACCTGGGAACGAAGAGCAGTCTCCACCTACAGCATGTGCCTAAGGCAGATGCTAACACTCTGTCCACAATCAGGAAGCAGAGAGATGCACACTGGTGCTCAGCTCACTTTCTCCTTTTGTTAAGTCCAGGACCCCAGACCATAGGACAGTGGTTTACACAGTTAGGGTACTTCGTCCTGCCTCAATTATGCCAGTCTACCAGATCCTCCATAGGTACCTCCAAAGGATGGTCTCCTAGGTGAGTTTAGAACCTGTCAAATTGGCAACAAATATTACCCATAATACACCAAAAAATACTATTAGTACAAACTTGAAGGTTGTGAACACAAGAAGGGTCATGACTGTGGGAAAGGGAGAAGGGGGTTTCTGTGAACTAGCTGGCTGGGAGTTTATGAATGTTTTAAATAAAATATTTTAAACTGTACAAAAGTCTCACAATTATTCTTATTTGGAAAGGCAGTTTCCAAGGTCATAAAAATATAGTTGGTTCCTTATATGTGGCTTTTGTCCTGGTCAAAATAAGTTCCTAAAAATTAATAAATTTCCAAAGATTCCTTGAAAGCTGTCAAAAATTGAGCTCTTCTGTGCAAGGAAGCAATTTTCTATGGGATTTGCTAGAGTAGTTTTTGTTTATAGAATGCTGAACTCTCTCTTGCCTGAAGTCTTTCTCTTGCTGATGTGTTTTCTCCTGGGCATGAAATGTGTTCCAGCAGAAGCCAGAAGAGTGATGAGACCAAGGAATGAGGGAGACACATGTGCTCACTGAAAGGTTTTGACAAAGTGTCTGGATGGGGCATCTGTTATTAACTGTGGGTGCACAGTTCTGCCCTTATCTCTCTTGGCCACACAGAGAAACAAGTCCAAACATCTCCCTTGGTATGACTGCTGAAATGTGAGCTCAACGGGCAAGAATGGGAGTTAAGTATGGGAAGAATGTGGATGTTCTTGGCACCTAGGCTCAGAATTTTTGAATTATGAATAATGTATTCGTGATTATTTCAGATTAATATTTTTACCTTACATATACCAACAGAGGGAATGATATAGCTATAAGAACGTGGATTCTGATACAGCGATTAAAAACCAACTCAGCAATATCTTTAAGGATCTTCTATACCAAGAATAAAAAAAAACATTTGTCTTTATATACAGAAACCAGAAAGGAGTAGGTGAGTGTCTTAGTCACTGTTTTGTTGATGTGAGAAGACACCATGACCAAAGCAATTTCTACTAAGGCTTTTAATTGAATGCTTGCTTGCAGTGTCAGAGGGTCCATCATATTCTTGGTGGGTAGTAGTAGCAGGCAATGGAGAAGTAACTGAGATCTTAATCTGATCCATAAGATAAGATGGAGACAGATAAAAAGAGATACTAGGCCTTGTATGGGCCTTTGAAGCCTCCAAACGCACCCCAAGTGACATACACCTTCTCTAACAAGGCCACACCTCTGAATCTTCCCAAAACAGTTCAGTACCTGGGGTCCAAGTATTCAAACACATGAGCCTATGGAGGCCATGCTTATTCAAGCCACAACAGTGTCAAGTCTTCTTTAAAAACTAGGATAATCTCATTGTGAAGTGTGTGTGTGTGTGTGTGTGTGTGTGTGTGTGTATTCTTACACACATGCAGAGGCTACAGATCAACCTTGGATAACTTTTCTCAGGTGCCCCATCCATCTTTCTTTTTTTTTTTTGAGACAGAATCTCTTATCATCCTTGAATCAAATATCTGCTGATTCAGCCAGGCTGGCTGGCTAGTGAGACCAAGCGTCTGCCTAGTTCTGCCTCCCTTCACCTAGGAGTATAAGAACATTACAGCATGCCCATGAATTCTGGGGATCAAACTCAGGTCCTGATGCTTGTGTGGCAAGCACTTTACTGACTGAGTTATTTTCCTAGCCCATCAGTGGAGGAGCTTTTGATCAAAGAAGCAGCTCCCATGACTAGGCAGCACCATGGTTTCAGGTCTGGAGATGGAGTCTATCAACAATAAGGAGCCAAAATAGCAGAGGTTAAGATGGTTCTGGAAGTTGAGGCGGGTAGAAATGAAAGGTGCAAGGATGTGATCTCTCAGGAAACACATGAGGAGAGCGACATATGGTCTACCTGGGCAGCAGGTTAGAGCGGGAGGTTCTAATCTACTGTGAGTAGGTCCTGAGATTGCTTCTATCATCACATCTGTAAAGTTGGAGTTAGAGCATCCTAGCAATGACATCAGGATTGTTAAACCATCAAGAATAGGCCCAGGAATTCAACCACTGGGTGTCTCTGAGGCACAAAGGGTTACAACTGTCCTTGGTGGTTCACTTGATTGGGTCTAGAATCACATCCGAGACAAACTCATGGGCATGTTTGTGAGGGAGCTTGAGAATTTACCTAGATAAGGTGGAAATGCCCACCTTACATTTGTTGGGCCTGTTCCATGGATTTAAAGCTCAAACTGCATGAGAATGAGAAGTGAGGTAAGCCCAGCATTCATCTCTCTGCTCCCTGGCTATGAGTGCAGTGTGACCAACTGCTTCCTGCTCCTGTTGCCATGACTTCACAGCCATCACTGACCACCACCCCTATCCTGCTCCTGTTGCTATGACTTCACAGCCATCACTGACCACGCCCCTATCTTGCTCCTGCTGCCATGACTTCACAGCCATCACTGACCACACCCCTATTCTGCTCTTGTTGCCATGACTTCACAGCTATCACTGACCATGCCCCTATCCTGCTCCTGTGGCCATGACTTCACAGCCATCACTGACCACGCCCCTATCTTGCTCCTGTTGCCATGACTTCACAGCCATCACTGACCACACCCCCAACNGTGCTCCTGTTGCCATGACTTCACAGCCATCACTGACCACACCCCCAACAGTGCTCCTGTTGCCATGACTTCACAGCCATCACTGACCACACCCTTATCCCCCCCTCCTGTTGCCATGACTTCACAGCCATCACTGACCACGCCCCATCTTGCTCCTGTTGCCATGACTTCACAGCCATCACTGTGCCCCTATCTTGCTCCTGCTGCCATGACTTCACAGCCATCACTGACCACACCCCTATCCTGCTCTTGTTGCCATGACTTCACAGCTATCACTGACCATGCCCCTATCCTGCTCCTGTGGCCATGGCTTCACAGCCATCACTGACCACCACCCCCAAGTGTAAGTCAGAAGAAACCTGTTTTTCCCAGGTGCTTTTGTCAGGTGTTTTATCACAGCTGTGGTCTAGTATTTCCTTATCCCCATGCCTCCCTTTTGGAATTGTAATATTTACTTCGTACCATTGTGTACTGGAAACGTTTAATCCACTTTTTTATTTCGCAGGACTTATAATTAAGAGTTTGTCTTGAGTTTCTGAATACTTTGGGCATTTGAACAGTATTATTGGGACTATTAAAGATTGGAGGGACTAAATGTATTTTGTATCATCAGATGAAAAATGAGACCTTGGGGCCGGGGTGGAATGTTGCTATTTAAAGGGATGGTTTGGGGTGTCAAGTTTACAAGGGATGGACTTGTGATGATCAAGCTTCATTGCTTCCTTGACTGGACTTACAGTCATCATGTAAACACATCCTTGGGCATATCTTTTGGGTTTTGCCAAGAGTTTTCACGGAGGAAGGAAAACTCACCATTTCATGACATGGGTCTTGGATTACATAAAGGAAAGAAATCTTGAGTTGCATCTGAAGTTGGGAAGATAGCTCAGCAGATAAAGCTTTTGCCAAACAAGCTTAAGGGCAGGAGTTTGGCTCTCCAGTACCTATGTAAATGCCAGGTAAGTGTGGAGGCTCATCTGTAATCTCAGCAAACAGGAAGTGGAGAGAGGAGATCCTCAGAGAATGCTCGCTAGGTAGAGTAGCCAAATGGATGAACTCTAGGCTTAAATGGGAGATCCTGCTTCAGCCCATTAGGCGGAGCGTGATCAAGGAAGGCACTCAGTGTCAGTTTATTCCTTCTATGTGTTGCTCACACATGTGGAACTTCATTTGCATACGCATACGCATGCATACATCATACAGACAGATTCTTGCAGAAAGACTGGAGGCAATGAGCCGGGCACCAACAATCTTTTGTCTCTGTTTCCTTACTGAGTGTAATACGGCCAGCCATTTCAGACTTCTGTTGTCATGACTTCTTCACCATGATACACACAAACTGTGAGCCAAATCCATTTTCTCCCTTAAGTCGCTTTTCAAGTACTTTGCCACAGCAATGGAGAAAGTAACTAATACAGTCTCTCTGTGTAGATGTCTCTTCTTCCTGATTGCCCTTTCATGACTGCTGAGAACCATTATCATTTATTAGAGCAGATCACAATTAATATTCAAGGTGTCAACCCATCAGAAATTAACTTCTGTTGAATGAAACTCATATTTGCAAAATTTGGAAGAAATACAGACTCCAGAATATCTTTTTCTTCTGTCTGTAATTTTACATGTGCTAAATTGCATTCTTTCCCTAGCAGCTATGGGGAAATTCCCCACAGCCTGTATTCTAATGTGTAATGTGTGTGTATCTCATGAATACAATCCCAATCTATTGGGCATCTTTATCTGGGGATTGTCAAGAAGATTGTTTCTATTTAGCTATATTGTTTAATTGATGTTAATAATGTTAATCTATACAAAGTTTTGCTGAATAAAATAAATACAAAAAGATGTTACTCAAATCAGGGGTTATAAGTTTCCATTAAGAACTGTCTTGGAGCACAGCTTAAGAAAACAGCTGCATTTTCCCCAGCTGCCAAGATAGCCATATACTTACTATCAACTGGTATAAAACTTCAAAAATAGCTTTAGATCAGATCAGGTGCCTTGCTAATGGTTTTTAAGATAAACTATTCACAGAAAAATACAATCTTATTTACTAGGACATGTAGCTAGTTACCTGATTTGTTGAGCCAAGGTAAATAGTGCAAAGCAACTTAATTGTGGTGCGAGAGGACAGTGATTAACTCTCTGGACAATTTCTTGCCTCAGTTTTACTGGCCTTTGTGCAGACACCACAGGAAAAGATTCCTTAACTGGCCAGGGCTACAAAATATCAACTAACTTCTTAGGCCTGAGGAAGAGTTACAAGTCTCCCTTCCTATGGTCAAGGGTTACACACAGGACATAAAGATATATTTTAAGATTTAAAACACTTCTAACGTCACTGTGCCTTGAAGAGTGACAGCAAGTCCGTCTGCTGCCCTGCTGTGAAGGGGCTGCGTGCTCTCCGAGGACACAGAGCTCTTTGTAAACAGTCTCCAGTCCCAGAAAGCCCAGCTTTTACAACCGCTAACCTCAAAATATTTAAAAAGTTTATACACTTAGAAGTATAGGATTTAGCATTATAATTTCCTTATTTTTTGTAGTCTCCTTAATAGTTTAGTTTTAGAAGGGCTACCTCGTCAGATTGCAAAAAGGCCGCAGCTCACTGGAAGCTGACTGAAAAAAATGCTCTCTTCTACTATGTGACAACTTATCTGGATTCATTGCTTAGAACTACAGAGAGGACTGACTCTGTTTCTTATCATTTTCTTCAGAAACAATATGTCACCTTCAGATGTAATGCCTGAAAGAGTCTGTGGGTCGCTGTAAGCTGTGAAGAAGGAAGACAGCTGGGCAGAAACTTGAGGTCATCCCGAGAGAGGCATCATGAGAGAAGGGCAGCCTCGTGTGTGAGAACCAGAAGGAAGGCATCAAGAGTAAAGATAGAACAGGAGTGGGAGATAGAATAGAGGAAGCGGAAAATGTACTAGAAGAACATCATGAGAGCAACTTTGAGAGAATAAAGAAGAAATTCATCAAAAGAGGTGTGAGAATACTTTTTCCTAACCCCCTCAGATAGAAGAAGTTAAGCCTATGCCGATTCCTTTGGATTCTTTCAAAGCCCTGTGCTGCTGGAGGCTGCTCTCCCCCCGCCCACCCCTGGACAGCAGCACATGATGCCTTCCTCTCAGGTTCTAAGAGAGCTGGATATTGAGTGACTGGCCTTAGGTGTATGCATGTGGGCCTGGCCTGGCCTGTAATGGTGGGACCTTGATTCCCTTTATTTAGGTTAGGGCTTGGAAGACTTGCCTTAGAGATCACATTGAAGAACACGGGTCACTGCCTCAGTGGAACTGATAATAATTCTCAATGATTTCAACCGCTTTTTCAAAATGAATGCCGTGTCTGGGGAGACGGATTAATTGGGGAAGCATTTGCTGCACAATCGAGAGAACCTGCGTTGGATCCATAACATCTGGGAAAAGAAAGCTGGGCATGGTAGCATGTGCTAGTACCCCCGGTGCTGGGGAGATGGAGACAGGTGAGTTCTTGGATTTGTCCCTAACTGGTGGTCTCCAGGATCCAGTAACTGACCTTATCTTAAAGCACAAGGTGCAGTACGTGTGACAGGAGCAGCATCTGTTTTCCTCTGGCTTACACACACAACTTACGGAGTCTGGTTTGCATTAGCTTACATTAGCTTACATTGTAATAGCTAATGGGGATGTTGGCAGAAACCTTTCCTCACTTTGGTAAAGATAACATGAGCCTGGAAATGCTTTATTTCCCGCTGAAGATGAGCAACGTGTTCAAGCAGCTCTTGCTTCGAGGGAGGTCTTGGGCATCTTGTCCTCACCATCCCATCAAGAAATGAAGATAACGTGGAGAGCTTATCAAGATCTGGGTACCAGCACAACACTGTCTGGGGAGTGCTTGAGTGCCTTTGCTTCTAGCACAATTACATTGCGAATGAGCCAATTGTGCGGAAGATGTAAAATGTTTCCGAGTGGATTCCTCATCTTGACAAACTCTTCTACTAACCACCAGGGAGTACTGAGCTCTTTAGCAGTTGAAGGGAGCCGGCATTAAGGATGAGAAGTTGGGACACTAACAGCCTCAGCTCTCAGCATCGCTCTCCACAGCACTGATACGATTCACAGAGCTGCACCCCGCACATCCCAGCACCCCTGGCCTGCTATGTACGTGTTCTGTGTCTGCTCTTCCAAGCCTTACATTTCCTCTTTCATTCATCTAACATTTCTAATGTTAGACATTTAATTGCTTTTCTTATCACTGTCATGTGAGCTCTAGTCAGTTTGTATGGACGCTGGAGCTTCCAAGATCCCCAGTGGCTTATAATCACCGGAATTTGGGTTCAGAGAGATGTCTTGGGGGAGTACTCTTCAGAGCTCATTCAACAACAGTTCTCAAGACCAATATATAGGGTATGAGAATACACACAAATATCTCCAGTTCCTGCCCAGGACTAATAAATCCCACAGGTTGTCAGGTATTGTGCTACGCTCTGGGAATACAGGTATGAAAATGTCCTTGCTATCATTGATGTGATTGTGTTTACTTCCAGATGCAGAAGGATGCTCCGTCATTGGATCTGGAGGAAGGAAAACCTTACTCCCCTCTCATCATCCATGTAGTCTCTTCTAGGATTCTGTCTTGGGTATGATAGGACTTTCTTAAATGACTGTTTCTTAAAACTCTCTCTCTCTCTCTGTCTCTCTCCTCTTTCTCTCTCTCTGTCTCTCTCCTCTTTCTCTCTCTCTGTCTCTCTCCTCTTTCTCTCTCTCTGTCTCTCTCTGTCTCTCTCTCTCTCTCTCTGTCTCTCTCTCTCTTGTGTGTGTATGTGTTTAAGTCAAAGGTTAGTGTTAGGTAACTGGATGCCTTCTCAATTGCTTCTCTATTTCAGTTTCTGGAGACAGTCTTTCACTGAACATAGAGCTTACCGATTCCTTTGGACCAGCAAGTCCCAGGGATTTGGGTGCAGTGTTCTGTATCCCCAGTGGTGGAGTTACAGGCATAGCTGCTGTACCCAGATTTCTTTTTTACGTGGGTTCTGGGAATCCAAACTCTGGTCCTCCTGCTTGTGTGACGAGCACTTTCTAGACTGAGTCATCACCCCAGTCCCAAAGTAGTTGCTTTGATTAACCTCACAGTTCTCTGAGATTTCATGGTGAGAACAGAAAATCTTTGACTATAGGGACTATAGGTAGACTTTGACTATAAGGTAGAGTATTTTCTCAAAATCCCTGTTCGAATGGCTGTTGACTTATTTTCAAAGATTTTAAAAAGAGTGGTCTATGTTTGCAGAACCATGTGTTGTGTTTACAAAGATCTCGAGGTAGATGTCTTTGGGCTCTACACAAATCCTAACGTCCATCCTTTGATGCTGCACAGAACACATCTGTACATCTGCACCGCACCTCAGTGAAGCAGGGACTTCCTGAGACACTGCTTCCCAGCCCTTGGCTGAGTGCCACACAGGTGCTTCTATCATTAGGAGAGAAGGATTTTAGAAGTGACAGCCAAGTTCATTTTCCACAGTCACCTAATATAGCATTTAAAGCAATAATTTGTTCAAACACATTTTTACTACTTGCTTGAAAAGTTGTTGATAAAGATGTTTCTAAGTGATAATGAGAACATTATTACATTTCTCTGTACAGGTTAAGCTGTCCTAGTTAGATGCAGGAAAAGAAGGAGGTAGCTTGGAAATACCCTCTTCCAGGGGAGGATGGATTGTAGGAGCCAGAGTGGTCGAGGACACCGTGAGAACAGGACTCACAGAATCAACTGTGCAGGGCTCCTAAGGACTCACAGAGACTGAAGTGGCAATCAGGGAGCTGGAAGGGTCTGACCTAGTCACTCTGCATATATGCTATGGCTGTGTTTCTGTGGGACTCCGAATCGGTGCCTCTGACTCTTATTCTTCTTCTTATTATTCTGACTCTTGGGACCCTTTTCTCCTCCTGGGTTGCCTTGCTCAGCCTTGATGTGAGGGTTTGTGCCTAGTCTTATTGCATCTTGTTGTGCTGTGTTTGATTGATGTCCCTGGGAGTTCTGCTCCTTTCCTAAGGGAAACAGGAGAGGAGTGGATCTGGGGGAGAGGGTAGGTAGTGGGGGAACAGGAAGAGTGGAGGGAGAAATTCCTTCGCCAGCTAACTCACAGCACTGGGAAGGACAGATGAGTGGGCCCACGGATGATGTCCAGAGAGCCTGCCGTGTCGCACAGGTGACTGTCTGGATATTCTGAACTTGCTTCTGTGAACAAAAAAGCTCGTCCTAGGCTTTGGTAAGGCAGAAGCAGAAAGACCTTCCATACTCTAGTGCACTCTTTCCCCTTTTTCTCTCCCATTGGGGCTTTTCAGGGAATTTGGAGGACAGAATGAAGATCATCAGGATGGACAGAGGTGAAATGTAGTTGTGTGATCCTTTACTCTTGGACACATTCACATGTAATAAACCTACTATGTAAACTGGGGGAGGGGCAAAGATCTCCTCTCACAAGGCTGTCACATTGCTCTTTCCTTGAGAGAGAGCCCATTTAAAAAACAATAATTCGGGATAAGTTATGTAAAACCCACTTCGACATTTATTTGTGGCTCTGAGAATTAAACCTAAAGTCTTATGAATGCTTGCTAGTATCTTAGCACTAAGCCATACCTTGTCTCTTTAGCCATTTTCCTTTTCAATTTACTTTTTTAGACTGTCTTATGTATTTCAGGGTATCTTTAAAGTTGCTAGGTAGCTGAGGATGATATCAAACTTTTGATCTTCCTATATCCGCCTCCCAAGTGCTGGGATGCAGGTATACAGCACCACACCCCATTTGCTCAGCGCTGAAGATGGAACTGTGCTTGCTAGCTAAGCAGTCTTTTTTTTCCAACCAAAAGCCCCCTTTTTGACTCTGAAACCTTTCTTGAAGTTGTGCTTCTTGACAAAAGATAGGAATAAGGGTAGCCAATTTCATCCAATAATCTTCAGCTGATGTGAAGCTCAATCTGATTATAGACATTGCATTCCTGACTTTCTGATGCCCTGATCATGACGGAATGGCCATGGGGCCATTGCACATGCATAAGAAGAGACTTTTCCAGAATTCCCTATGGGAAACAGTGATCAGTGAGCACCAAAGGCTGGAGGAGCAGGACTTGGGCACCCGGGAAGCCTCACACCTGGGGTGGGCAAGCCTGTTAATCAGGTTCTGCTCACATGAAGTGCAGCAAATCAACACAAAGAGAGACAGCTAAGTGCCTGCTCCATCTCTTTGTGTTAGGAGCTTTTCTTGGCATCTTGCTAAGTGTGGCTTATTTACTCCATGCTGGGATTCTAGGTGCTTTTGCTGGCTGGGGTGAAAATGGCTGTGTCTATTTGGGGATGGGCGTGACTAGACACTTTTAGATTTAATTTTTAAGAATTGTTTTGAGACTTTCATACATGAGTCCTGTATTTAAATCATTCCCACCCTTTACTTTTCCACTTTCGACTCCTCCCATGTCTTCTCACTCCATCTCCCTCTCAGATTCATGATTTCTTTGATTACTCACAGACACTCACACACTCACACGCACATACACTCATACACACACTCCACACACTCACACACGTGCGCGCACACACACACACACACAAACACACACTCACACACATATACCATGCTGAATCTATTTAGCATTGCTTGGATGTTTAGGGTGGCCATTTTGGGATTGGATGACCTATCCGGGGGCTCATCCTTGGAGAAGACTGAGTCTCTTTCTCCCAGCAGACATTAATTGCTCACTGCTCTTCATCTGGGGTGAGGCCTTGTGAGATTTTCTCCATCTATTTTGTTATGTCAACTGGCATTGGCATTGCCCAGGCTCAGTTTAGGAGACCGTATTTTTTTTTAATTTCATGGCTGCAGATTTCATCAGTGCTGTGCTATTACAGTTGGTGTCTGTTGTGTAGTCATTCCCTCTAAACTGAAATGTTCCATCCTTCACTGAGTCTTGTTATGATTCCGGAAGTAACTGATGTATTAAAGACCCAGGAAGTGAATAACCCACAAGTCTCAACAAGTTCCTGAAACTTATAAGATTCAACACTCTTGTTTTCAAGGTTTTCTTAGCAGTGCCAATTGGTGCAGAGCAGGAGATTTCTTACTCGCCGAGTTGCCTATAAGTGGTTCAGGTAGCTCCAAGGTTGCAGCTTTCATGTCACCAGCTCTGGGGTGGATCTTCTGCCGATACAGCTCTCTTTGAGTCATCCATGCTCCTGTAAATAAC
The DNA here is from genome assembly GCA_028555095.1 of Dicrostonyx torquatus. NCBI lineage: Eukaryota > Metazoa > Chordata > Mammalia > Rodentia > Cricetidae > Dicrostonyx > Dicrostonyx torquatus. Next base: position 2,228,954 of record JAQHUG010000125.1, read on the forward strand.
TTGCCTATGCTTTGTGAATAAGCCAAACATACCCACTAGTTTGCTAAGCTGGACTTTGGTTCTCTCTTGGTGTCCTATTTGGGGTGAACACATGTTTGTTAATGTCTCGCCAGAAAAAGTCAGACAAAAGTATCTTCCCTCTGGGCTTGATGCTCATAGAGACTGGATTCTGATTTTGTCAAGAAGTCGAAGTCATCAGGCGTGGTGCTGGTCACCACTTTGCAGCATCCTTGAGTCAGGGGATCTGCTCCTTCGTTTCATCCTTGGCTTTGTAGTGCATAGTTTCTGAGTAGGGGCCATGTGTCTCACTGGTCTTTCTCAAGAGTCAGTCTGTCCAGTCTGTTTGTTTCTCATCTGCCTTGGTGACCATTTCTAGCCCACAGGACCCTGGAGAAATCTCTGCCACACCAACTCTTATGGAGAAAGCGACAGTGACATCTGGCCTGCCTAGTCTGACGGCAGGAGGTGTGCCACGCTGGTGTGATTCTCCCAAGGCTCTTAAAAGCTCTCCACTTGCTCAGTTTTTTTCTGGGATTCTCCAGATATTTACTATGGACCTGCTTTAGATTTGCTTTATTAAGTTGATCAAAAGAAAACAGGAGAGATGAGATTTCAGACAGGGGAAAGAGCAGAGAGAGAAGAGAGTGAGGAGATGAGGAAGAAGAGCGGTGAGGAGAGGGAAGGGGGGCTAATTAGATGAAATAAAGAAGTGAGAAACCATGTTTTAGAAAAAGAGCAGCTGGGACCTTGATCCTGGTAGATAAGAGACTCATATCTCTTCTCCTTTTACCCCCTCCCCCTTGTGCTTCTGCCAGGGTAGGCACTTCCAGTAATGGTGTGTGATCTTCTCAGAAGCTAAGTTTACCCAGAATTCAGTGCACTGTAAATAGATGTATAAGATGCAGAGCTGTGCACAGGGATTTAGGTGCTGCTAGAGTTGCATCTCCATAGGAAGATGGCTAGGAATTGCATTCTCCCCTGGGGAGGGAGTCAAGCATTTGTTTTAATATGACCAAGTCAGTCCACTGTTATCACCTAATGTGTTTGCCATCGAACTCAGGGGCCTGAATTGGTTCATCTGGATTCTACAGCTCGGACTCTCCCTCCATCCTGACCACAACTTGACTTCCAGCATTATCTTTATATCCTGTTTTATGCATCTGATCAGGCTCCTATTGTACTTTGTGTCCTAGTTTCGAGAGCCTGTTGACCAGGCTTTCCTGGAGCTAACTTCCTGCCCAGCAGACCCGGTTCTCTTTCTGTGGATGGATCAGCTCACCTTGCTCTGAGCTCAAGGCCGACACTGGGGATTTTCCCTGTGGGGGCTGTTGGCTATCATCTACCAAACATTCTTTCCTCAGCCCCTGATGCCCAAAGGCTTTCTGTCCCTCATGACCTGCTCTGAACGTTGAATATCTCTGTGTTCAAAGAAACCTTTTCTGGAGCATGAGCTGGTCTGTACAAACAGAAAAGACAGAGAGCGCTGGGCTCTAACCTATGTTTTGGGGACACTGAGCGAGGACTTTGCTGGGTCTCTGTGCCTTCCAGACAAAGCTGGCATGCAGCAGACGGCTACACTTTCTGCTTTGATGTGTGACTTGTAGCAGGCAAGGCAAAGGGTGGGAGGATCTCTCTGGCTGTGAATCTGCTCCCCGGCAAACTGAACCAAGTGTGGCTTCTTGTTTTGTAACCTTTTACTTGATGCTACTTTTGTCTGACAAAGGTTCTCTCTCTTCTTAAAGGATAGTTTTCTTCCGCCGGTTTGTCTTGTGAATCTTTCCTTATTATTCCCTCCACCTGCTATTTCACGCTGACTTTCTGCAGGTGCACCCAGGGCCCGCAGCCATCCATCAGAATGATTGCCTCTGAATTTGTCTCTAGCAAGAGCTCCCTGGATGTCCTCCTTTTGTCATGATATGACAAGATGACTTTAAAAACCAGATTCCTGCTGTTAATCTGTGCGGAGGATATGGGACCTTCTGATGGATTCTCTTTTCTTTCCCACGGTAAGATCACAGCACATGTTTGGAAAGTTAATCAAGCACCTTCTTAATATATTTGCGTGTGTGTATGTTTGTGTGTATGGGAGTATATGTATGTATGGGTACATGTGTCCTTGTGTATGTATAGAGAGGTCAAGCTCAGGTATCTTGCACAGTCTCTTTCTATCTTATTTTGGAGGTAGTCTCTCTTTGAACTTTGAACCCACTAACTTGGCTAGCAGTGATCATCCCGCCTCTTCACTCCCAGAGCTGAGTTTACAAGTATGACATGCTCCCCGCCAACCATTATTTTTCCTGAGGTTTTGGTCTCAAGCTCAGGTCAGCCATCATGCTCACATGACAAGCACTGTATTCTGTCCATTACATAATTTTTGTGCTGCTTAACGTCACAGGCATTGTCTGAAGAATGGGTAGTTTTCCTTTGCCAAGGCTCTAGAAAGACAGAGAAGGTCTGATTATGCTACTGGGCACGATCTGCATAGCTGGCTTTACAGCAGCTCCAGAAGTGATAGGGAACACAACACAAAACCTCACAGCTCATGAGAACTGCAGAGAAGGCTCCACAGCTCCACAGCAGCTGGGGTGTTTTTACCCTTCAGTACCTTGTAATCTGTCTCTTTCTAAGCATTGCAAGGATCCTGAAATGCCTTTTTTTTTTCTTTCCCATTCATTCCTTGGAAGTAAACAGTTATCAATACTACTGAAATGTTAGCTTTGATGGCAATGAAATTGATGACGTAGTAACTACAATCATTGGCTCCAACAATACTTTAGGCATCTACATATATTTTTAAATGTTTAATAGTTTCAGAATATAAGTTATATTTCCAGAGTACATATAGGGAAAATAATTCGCAGCAACTTACTTACTTGTTCAAGAATATTAACCTAGCAAAAATAGAATCCAGACTCAGAGCTTAAGAAATTGCTATCTAGTTAATGTATGTAGGTGTGCACGCAGTGCCCTCAGAGGCTAGAAGAGGGTGTGGATTCCCCAAACTGGATGATAGACAAGTTGTGGGTCACCATGTGCTGGGTATCAAACACAGGCCCTCTGGAAGAACAACCAGTGATCTAAACTGCTGAGCCATTTCTCCAGCTCCTCAGATCTTGCTGACTTAAAATCTGTGCCTTTTCCTGCACTTCATGTATGTGGTAGAAAACTTATGGGAGTAACCAACCAATATCTGACTTGACTGAAGGTCCACTCCATGAGATGGAACTCATCCCCAACACCACTTGGGTGGCCAAGAACCTTAGGGGAAAACCAAATATTATTGTTCTGTGAAAGGGAGACAGCAATAAAATAACTCCTAATGACATCTGCTATACCCATAGGTCAGTGTCTTGCTCAGCCATCATCAGAGAAACTTCCTCTTGAAACAGATGGCAGCAAAAGCAGAGACCTATATCCAGAAATATGTAGGAAGTGAGAGACCTTGGAACAATCAGCCCTGAAAGGGATCTGTCCCTCAAATCCCTCCATCAACATTCAGGGAACCCCGAGGAAGAGGAGGCAGAAGGAGTAAAAGAGCCAGAGGGGATGGAAGATGCCAGGAAGTCAAGATCCAACAGGGCTGGCATAGATGTGAACTCACAGAGATGCTGGCAGCACCAGGTGGGTTCCAGAGCTGAAAGGAGAAGTGGACACAGGTCCCAGTCCTAACTTAGAAGGTACCTGCAATCGTTAACCATTTACAAATAAGAAATTAGTGTTCTCCAAGGGAGTCTCACTGGGGAAACAAACCACTCTTAGGGGTAGGCTCCATGCCCAGCAGTCGATGGCCAACACCCAATGAACTCGGTTGCTCTTTGTCTCATAATGCTAAGTCAGGGTATTTTTTTTCTATCTTACAGGTCTTTTTCGTATACATTATTACTTCTGGTTTTGTGTTTTTATGGGATTCCTGTGTGTTTCCACACCTATATATGTGTCTTGCCCTCTTTCTTTGGCTGTTTTTCTTGTTCAGTTGCCTTGTCTTTGGTGTGTCTTTTATTTTATGTTATTATTATTCCTTAGATTATTCCTGTTTGTTTTCTAAAGAGAGACAGAGAGGTATGGGTCCAGATGGGAGGGGTGATAGAGAGGAGAAGCCATAATCAGAATATATTATATGAAATAATTTATTTTCAATAAAAGAAAAAAACCCAACAAAACAAATACACATCACAATGCTTACCTTAAAAAGTGGGTTCTGGGATAAACTCAGGTTCTAATATGTGTGAGACAAGCATTTTACTAGCTAAGCCATCTCCTCAATCCTTTTTACACTTTAATTCAGTTTTTTTTTGCAGGGTTTTTTATTTTTGCCCATCCCTTGTCAATGCTAATATCACCTCATTACTTTCTATTAAAAGTCTTAATAAGGACTAAGCTAGACTTGTGGGCAGTGTCATCCTGGAGTAGATGAAACCAGATCTCAAACTGATCACACAGTAGAACCCAGAAAGTGTGGGGAACAGGCTCTCACACACCACATTGTTATTCATTAATTTTGCATACAAAGTGATGTTTGAGTTCATTTTCATTGTTAAAGGTTCAAATATTACAAAGCCATATGGGAAAATATCACCCAAAGCCTTGTGTAGACTAAGAAAAATTACAGGTGTCCATCACTCACCTTGAAGGTCTTGTAGAGGTTCTGCATGAAGCTGGAGGGTGGTTCAATGTGTTAAGTGATGTTGGTGATTTAGCACCGACTCAGAAACATGGCTATCTTAGTTAGGGCTTCTGTTGCATGATGAAACACCATGAACAAATCAATGTGGGGAGGAAGGGTTTATTTTGCTTATTACATCCGTATCATAATTGACCATCAAAGGCAGTGAGGGCAGAAAGTCAAGCAGGGCAGGATCCTGGAGGCAGGAGCTAGTGATGCAGAGGCCCTGGAGGAGTGTTGCTCTCTGGGTTGCTTCCCATGACTCCCTCAACCTATTTTCTTATAGAACCCAGGACCACCAGCCCAGGGATAGCACCATCCACCATGGGCTGCACCACTAAGAAAATGCCCCTGAGGCTCGCCCGCCATCTGACCTTATAGAGGCTTTTTCTTGATCTCCGATTATGCTTGCTGTGTCAAGCAGGTATAAAACTAGTCAGCAGATGATTTTATCTGGACCAAGGCAGAGGCAAAAGCAGCTGTTTGCCACTGCCTGACAAATGCATGCAGATGAGTTCCTCTCTTTTCTGATATCTTCTGACTGTCTTTCTGGATGGTAAACTACGCTGTCAGTGATATGTTAACGGAAGCGTTGGAATAGAACATGAATATATGCAAGTCCCCAAGCTTCCCATTACTTACGGATATTTGCATTGCAAGTATTCAGTATATCCCAGTTTCCCAGACAATTTCATCTTTTAATTCTTTGAGAACTTCACGTATGTATACGATGGATTTTGATCATACCACTCTCCTACTTACACACCCCAACTTTACCCAGACCTCCCAGTCACCATCCCAACTTCATATCCTTTTTAAATTTTTTATGCTACTGAGTCTAACTAGTGCTGTCCCTGTGCACATGGGTGCAGAGTTATTGATTAGAACATACACAACTTCTTAGAGACCAAGCCCATATAAAAACTGACTTTCCCTCCCCCAGCATCCATTGCCTGTCAATAGCTCCTCAGTGGGAGGTGGGGCCCAGTGAGCCCCTCCCCTATGTGTGCTGGAATGCTGCAGCTCTTGTGAAGGACTTGGATAGCCATCTCCCGTGAGTTCGTGAGTGCAGCTGCCATGCCATACCCAGGAGACACTGTTTCACAGTGGTCCTCTCTGTCTCCTGTAGGTGTTTTGTGAGATGTAGTCTGACAAGATGGGATGATGCCTCTGCATGTGTCAGATATGCTTGCCTGAGTATGGTACTCTTTCCCGTAGATAGATTTAGAGGGACCAACTGGGAACCTGTAGGGTTGACACCAGACATCAGTGTTGACATGCAGCTCTTCCCACCTATCTGGGCAAGTTTCTAGGTCTCCAAGTTGTCTTTGTGAGAAGGGAATGGGATTTAGTAGAGGAGTTAGTGTGTGGGTTTATATAGCGTTATCGAGCTAACCCATGGAAAGCGTCCAATAGCCCATCTTAGAGTTCTATGTGCTGTTTATTATCCAAAGAGCTATTTATCTGCTCTTGGATGTAAACCCAAAATTGCCTACAGAAATATCTTCCAGGAGTGGGGCTTAGCATTTGTTGTGCAATGGTGAGGGCTTCAATTTGGATCCTCAGAAGCCAAGTAATGCTGAACATGGTAATACATGTCTGTAATTATAGTGCACCCATGGTAACTTATGAGATGGGGAGAAGGGAACATCTTGAATCTCTTGGGCCAGTCAGACTGGTGTATACAGTGGTGAACAATACAAACCCCTGTCTCAAACATGGTAGAAGGCAAGGACAGACATTTGAGGGTATGCCCTGATGTCTACACATCACATGTACATAGAGGCATCACACACACACACACACACACACACATTTAAAAATCTACCAGATGTGCCTGGTTTATCACAGATACGCAATACATTCTAGATTTCTTTTTCTCTCCCCTGAATAGTCTGGGTTGTAAGCTTTTCAGCCGAGATCTTGTGGTCCACGTTATGGAGAAGCTGCTTGAGATTTTCAACCTGAGCACAGACCTGCTTCGATTTGTCTCCTCAGTGTGATGAATTGTGTGATGCTCTGCTCGGTCCCAGTGAGGCAGAACGTCTTTCAAAAAAGGTAAACACAGGAGAAAAAGGACCAGTTAGGTCAAGTGGAGATGTCACTGTCTCCATCTTCAAAAGGAGGGTTTGTTGTGGGCAGTTGTTACGAGGAGGCCCCTGGACAGTTGTTAAGTGATGTAAGCTATGATGTGAGCCACGGATGCTCAGTTCTCTAGTTTGATTGCTGTCTTAAAAAGATACCAGCGTCTGACTGGAGTGTATTATAGGCTGGTAGAAGAACATCTGAGAACGTCCCTTGACCTTGTCTGTGTGTCTGTGTGTAAATAAAACCACATACAAAAAATACTTAAAACATTCCAACAGCCTGCAGTTAGAGAACATCCCCCTGCCTCATGAGGAGAAGCATTTCAAGTAAAGCTTTTCAAATGTCTCTCTCCCAGCGTCACCTCTTTTCTTTTAGTCAGAGATGTCTGACAGTGAGGACAGTCACAGGTTAGGTCATCCACCCTCTAGCCTCTCAACGGATCTGATGCATAGAAAAAAGAAGAAAGAAAGACAAAGAAAAAAAACCACAGACTGGTTGGTGACAGTCTTTTCCAGAGCTTTCCTGGAAATAGATGGCTTGTGTGCTCAGTAACCACACTTGTGCTGCGTGTGGTAGGGCCAATGTCTCAAATGACCATACCCTCCAAAAGGAGGACTGCCACTCCTCTGTAGTCACTCCAACGCAGTCACTCCGAGCTGGATAATGTGATTGTTTATCTTAGAAGAAAGAAATGCCAGGACATGAGAGATGGCCTAGTGGGTAAAGCAGTTGTCACACAAGCCTGTTGACCTGAGTTCAGGTTCCTAGAACCCACATAAAAAGCTAGTTATAGTAGTGTGAGCATCTTCAATCCCAGCACCTTACATGCCCAGATGAGGAGTGTGCATTTGTGCAAGTGCTTGTGTATACACACACACACACACACACACACACACACCTGCTGCTTCTGTGTGAAGCTACCTTCACTTTCAGCAGTGGCTTTTCAATCTGATCAAATGCTGTACAATTCTATTCAAGTTGCAAGTTAAAGATGTAATCAAGATCTCATTTTAGGCTATGGAAAAAACATTTTTCCCTTATATAGAAATGACCCTTTGAACAAATTGGGGCTTATCCTCAGTGTGTGACTTAAGGGCTACAAGGTCCCCAGTGGTTAGGGTTTTTATAAGCCATACGGTTTGAATCCTTTTTTTTTTTTTTCATGCAAGTTTTCCTATCATGCCCGTTTTTCTCTTCCTCCCTCTTCTGTCCCCAAACAACAATATTTACCCAGAACGTCTGGTTCTTAGAAGGCCTTTGGCTCACTGGGTGAGCAGCATCCAGTCAACCCAGACTCGTGGAGCCTGGGAGGTAGTTCAGCACAACACTTGCACATAAGCCTGACAACCTTACTGTGACTCCTCAAAGCCATGTTTAAATCAGATGCAGTGACACATATGTCTATGATCCCAGAAAGCCTTGGAGATGGGAGCTGGTGGTAGGAGGATCTCAGAAGTCTCACAGGCCAATTAGCCCAGCACATGCAGTGGTGAGCAACAAGAGAGAGAGCCTGCCTCAGACGAGGTGGGAAGTAAAGATGGACATTAAGGCTGTCTTCTGACTGCCACACATGTGCTGTGGCACACACACGCTCACACTCACACACACAGGTGCTGTGACACACACTCACTCACAAACATACATGTTCTGTGATACACACTCACATTTACGCATACATGTGCCGTGACACACACTCACACTTACACATACATATGCTGTGACACACACTCACTCACACTTACACATATGTGCTATGACACACACTCACTCACACTTACACATACATGTGCTGTGACACACACTCACTCACGCTTACACATACATGTGCTGTGACACACATTTGCTCACACTCACACACAGACACAAGGCATTCCTCTGACTGTCAGTGTGTGTTGTGACACACATTTGCTCACACACACAAACACAAGGCTGTCCTCTGACTGCCACACATGTGCTGTGTCACACACCCACACCCACACGTGCTGTGACACACTCACACAGATATACATGTGTGCTGTTTACTCACACTCACACACAAACACACTTTATACACATGCATATACAATGCGTGCACATATGCATGCAGGCAGACACATACACACACATGAACATGTTCCTGCACACATACATCCATTGCTGGAATGTGCTTCAGAGCTTCTGTCCCTGGCAAAACCCTACTTAGTCTATCGTTCTTGGGTTATACAGCTCCAGTCATTTCCGGCCACTTCTCTAATGCTATTCCAGTCCACCCAGAGTTCTTTTTTATGTCTGTCGTTCTTCCTGAGTGCCCATCACTGGATAACAATGGACTGAATCTCAGTGAGGGAAACAGAACAGACTTTCTTAGATTCGTGATTGGCAGTATATTGGGGCAGGGAAAAGCATCTTTCCTTGTTTCTCCAGAGGGATAATGAATAGATGGTTCTTCAGAAAGTTCTATTCTGACTCACCCACCATGAGAGGAGCTTACTTCCTCCCCACTGTGTGGTGTTGGATTGGCCATGTTGCTCATGGAGTTGTTAGGGTCATAGCCTGGGCTCTGGCAGCTCTTATAAGATGGGGTTGGCCACCTGTCTTCAATAAGCCAATTTAATAGACAAATAATGGTTACACACAGGGAAAGTGTATTCACTGTGGCTTCCCCAGGAAGAGGAACCAAGGAACAAAGGTCCGGTGATTCCCCCAAGTCTATGTTTTGGGTCTTGACATGAGTTTTAAGTTTAAATAGAGGGCAAGAGGTATGCATAGCTAAGTCCTGGTCAAGATAGGGTCCCCTCCATTGAGTCACAATGGACACAGTGTCTCCTATAAGGTGACCTGATAGGCCATCAGAACCCTGCTAAATAAAAGACAAGTCTCCCTCCTCCCTCCTGCTG
>JAQHUG010000125.1:2251097-2261659 GCA_028555095.1 Dicrostonyx torquatus
GTCCCTGGTCCCCTGTGTCTACATGCTGAGAGTCCCTGGGTCCTTGTGTCTACATGCTGAGTGTCCCTGGTCCCCTGTGTCTACATGCTGAGAGTCCCTGGCTCCCTGTGTCTACATGCTGAGAGTCCCTGGCTCCCTGTGCAAGCTTTCACTGCTCTATCTCACTGGTGGACAAGGACACGGACAGTGAATTCTGTTCAACATGAAGTTGTACTGGGCATGTGCTCTGTGCCTGTTGTCTCTGTCCTCCCTGTGTGGAGCCTGTGTGCCTTTGCCCTTCTCTGGTCTCAGGAGTCAAGTTCTATGTGACTCTTCCACTCTCCCTTACCTCAGTTTGCCCTGTGGGAGGTCCAGAGATGAAAGAGAGAGAGAGGGAAGAGGGCTTCCTGACCAATCACGCTCCTCAGAACAGTGCAAGCATCTGTCTAGTGAATATTTCATCCCTTCTGGCTCCAGAGGTAAAAATGAAAGCTATGAGTAGCACCCAGACACTTCCCAACTTAAGAGGTTCGACCTACGAGTTTCCAGTCGTGGGACAGTCCAAAAGTTATATGTGTTCAGTAGGAACAGCGTTTCTAATTTTGAATTTTTTGTGTTTATTTTTTCTTCATTGCCCTCAGGAACCAGTTTCTTCAGCCTTCCAAGATAGACTAAGACCAGCTGCTATCCAGAAATTCCCCAGACTCTAGTAATCCGATTGTGATGACTGAGGAGTCCAGTCTTGGGAACTGAGCAGTTACAGGGTTCTCAGTCTCTCCTGCAAGCAAATGGCCATTGGTGGACCGCTTTGCATCAAGTTAGCCAGCCTAATAAATCATCTTTGAAATATACATTTGTTTTGTTGGTTCTGCTCTGCTAGAGTGCTCTGGGTAATACATCATCCTTGTTACTTCCCATAATGCTGCTCAAACTACCACCTAGTGTCCTTATCCAGGTTCTCTTTAGCAGAACCTTTGAAGATCCATTTTTTTTTTGCTTTTTGGAAATCTTACTGATAATACAAACTTTCACTTTCTGGAAGTGTCCAGCAATGTATATGCCAATATGATTTTCATGGTCATTCTCTCAAGGAGAATATCTCCTTATTCATTTAGTCATGTACTGATTGAATGTCACCCATATGACTGGGGAGATGGCTCAGTCAGTCAGGTGTTTTCCCTGAAAACTTGAAAACCTGAATTGGATGTCCAGAATTCATGTTTAAAAAAAGCCAGGTATGGTGGTGGCACATGTCTGTAATCCCAGTGATGTGGATGCAGAGACAGTCAGATCCCTGGGGCCAGCCAGGCAGCCACCAAAGCCAAATACATCCATTTCAGGTCAAGCAATAGACTCTGCCTCAGTAATTAATGTGGGCAACACTTGCAGAAGCACATCATAGGTTGATCTCTGGTCTCCATGTTCACCCGCACACACACACAAATGTGCTCTCACCATGCACAACCACATACTTTAGTGCACACACACACACACACACACACACTCGTGTGTGCACTCACAGGCATGTACAGCTTCTCGGACAATGCAGGGAAAAAGAAGGCACCATAAATGAGGACTCAGGGGCTCTCCAGTAGCAGAGCATGTGTGGACACATGCGAGGAGGACAGAGGCTTTGGACAGCGGCTTAAGAACAATGCGGTTGTGGTACCGGAGGTAATGAAGCAGTGTGTGGAGTGCAGATGATCCTGGAGGAACTGAGCAAAGGCCACATCATAAGATGTTGGTTTCCTATGAAAATATATGGACATTTGAGATTTTAGTCATGGAATACATGTAGCACTACTTACAGAAGAAAGATCACTGCAAGCAAGCCATGGCAGTATATCCCTCTAATATTAACACTCCTGATATTAATATTACAAGTTTGAGGGTCAGGAATTCAGGGTCATCATTAGGTCAGTTGGAGGCCATTCTGGGCTACAAGAGATCGGCAAAAAACGAACAACCACCTCCCACCAAAACCCCTGAAAGTGGAAAACACCAAAAGCAAACTAACCAAACAAGAGAGAGTGAGCTTCCATGCCTGATGTCATGGGACTGGGTTAGAGGAGAGTTCTGAGGGAATGAGAGAAAAGCTTTATAATCTCAGGCTGGCCCAGGCATGGCTCATGTCCCCTCGTGAGTGTATGAGATGGGGACCCATGGGAGGTGGTGCCTTGCTCTGAAACAAGCTGATTTCTGAGAATCCAGACGATGTTGCTAACCGCGGTGCAGCGCCTGCCCCCTGTGAGGTCAGGTCTTCTCTGCGGCATTTCCTCAGCACCTCGGAGAGCGCCCGTCAGCGGGCGGGCTTTGAAGGAAAGGTCAGCCTCCTCAAAGGTTAATTGTTACCCTTAAGAGAAACGCGAAACAAACTGCATCGCTACATGTTTAATAAGCTTCGGCTACAGCATTTCGCAGAAGGCAATTCTGGGTGATTTGATTTCAATAAGGAATTGTCCAGAAATAAAATGCTCTTGGCCACGTCTGACTTGGAGAGAGTATGATGTCTTTGTGTGTGGGTCCACATTTAAAACGGAAAACATTTTCTTCTTCTGAAGTGTTTTGTACCCCTATTTATTTCTCAGAAAACAAAACAAGACAGAACACAAAAACCAACCCCAACTCAGAGAATACATTGATGCTGAATTGTTGTCCTTTGTCCTGTGATATCTGAACAAGCCTTCAGGATCTCATCTTTGGCCGTCTTTTTTCATCCGTTCTTTCTTCGTCAGCAATGTCCTCCACCTCCAGTGGTTGGACAGTTTCCCTCTGACCCTGCCCTGTCCTCTCCATGCTGGCCCAAGAACCTTTCTTCCAGGATGTCTGGCAGGTGTCTCCACACAATTTGCTTTAGCAAAATTGGTATCTGTTTTAGCCACAATTGTGCCCAATTCCTCTCTTCCATAGAGAAATTTCTTCTTCTCTATTCTTGCCTTGCCCCAAGGCTTGAATCTGCGTTCATTGTCTACCTAGAACCCGTCTGCCAGGGTGCCAACTCCCATTAATTTTTCTTCATGATCTGTCTTGGGATTGTCTCTTTTCAATGTGGAACCCATTGTCCTCTTCAGCACCGCTGTCTTGGGTCACTATAGTAATGTCACCATGCTTGCTGTAGCTCATCCATTATCTAGAGAGAGAAGATACACTTTTCAAAGATTTCTTAATCTGTAAATTCTCTTTTTTTTTCTTTTTTGGTCTGCTTTCTTGTATATGGAACAATTGTAGCTCGACTGTTTTATGCATTCCCAAACTCATGGTGAAACCCAATCCTCAGTGAAGCAATACTGGGAGATGTTGTGCCCAAGAAGTCTCTACCCCCATGAATAGATCAATGCTATTGGAAGGAACTTCATAGAGGGATTTGTGTTCTTTATCTTCTCAATTTATCATGTAGGGGTGTAAAAAGAAGGCCCTTTGTCTGGCCTTGGGAAGTGGTTGTCAGTAAAGTGTTTCTTATGCAGGCATGAGGAACAGAACTTGATTTCAGAATCCATATTTAAAAACAAACAAACAGACAAACAAAACCCAGGTACTGGTAATGGTAATCCCAGTCCCAGGAAGGGAGAACTATCTCTGAGGCTAACAGAGAACTCAGGGTCAGTGAGAGACCCTGCTTCAAAAACTTAGGGTGGATGAGATCCTGGAGAACACCTGAGTTTGTCTTCTTTGACCTCATATATAAGTTCACAAGAGTGCACATGCACATTCACTTACACACACACAAACACCACACACTTGTACACTCATATACACACACCACAAACCACACATACATGTATAAACACACACACACCACACACTTGTACATTCATATACACACACACCGCAAACCACACATACATGTATAAACACACATATACACAAACACACACTCATTTACCTGTTATCAGTAATCTGGTTTTGGACTTTGCAACCACAAGAACCACGAATAAATAAATTTCTTTTTAAATAAATTGCCAAATCTCATGTTTTCTAGCAGGACAAATGGACTAAGACAGAACAGGATGCTGCTGTAATACCTACAAATGTACAAGTGACTTTAGACTAGGTAATGCATAGAGGCTGGAAAAGTCTGAAGTGCAGGAAAAGATTCTCTTGTTATGAATAGGGCATTATGGATGGTTCTGATAAGGACACAGAAGGGCAAGTATGATGCTAAAGACTGCATAAGTGGTGGACATCAGATAATAGAGCTATAGACAGTAATGGTCGTTTGCAGATCTCAGCAGATTGCAGAGAAGGTACTGGAGGAAGGCCATTCTTGTGACACAGCAGGAAGAAAGGGACTTAGTCCATGACATGAGCGTCAAAGCTGGGCATGGAATATGTCTGTAATCACAGCTCTGTAGAGGTAGTGACAGGAAGATTCCTAAGGCTCACTGATTAGTCATTCTGCAGAAACAGTGAATGCCATACTTACTCAGAGACCTTGTCTCCAAAGATAAACTGAGTTTCTGCTGGAGAGATGTCTCATCCTTTAAGGGCATGGTTGCTCTTGCAGATGACCCAAATTTGTTCCCAATAATGGCTCACAGCTATCTGCAACTTCAGTTCTAGTATATCTAAGGCCCTCTGCAGATACCAGGCATACATGTGGTGCTCATACATACATGCAAGCAAAAACAATCATACATATAAAATGAAAATAAATTTTAACACTTTAAAAAGTGAGGTGAAGAGCAATTGAGGAAGACACCTGTTGATCTCTGGTCTCCATATGCATGAAGGCACATGTACACACATATACATACACACACCATACATACACACATACACTTGGCTGAATTAAATCTGTGTCCCAACATTTTATGGAAAATAGAATTTAAGAGCAATGAATTGGATATCCTGCTGAAAAAGGTCTTTAAACAAGATGCTAGGGGTTTGTGGCTTCTCTTAAAATAGGTAGCAAATGTTAAATGAGGAAATGATTTAAAAGAATTATTCCCAGTTGAAAAGGACAGAACATAAAGGTTTGAGAAGCTCACATCTTCATTATGTTTAAAAAAAAATCAAGTTTAGTCAAGAAAACCAAGATGCTGACTGAGTGGGAATGGAAAGGACTGGGAGCTGCTATCCAGAAGGTGGAGAACCACACTGAAGTCTAAGCAAGGGGCTTTCTTTTCAGAGACGATTGTTTAAAAGCTGCCTTGTCCTGTATCAACCATGAGTTCCAGGGTTTGGGGGACAAAATAATTAGAGGCGAGGGATCCAGGGCTCCTGTGGGACCTCAAGGCTTGCTGCTCAGGGTCACCTCAAGTCTTTATTCCTCACATCCCAGTGAAGTTTTGTCCTGGCTGCCCTCAACTATCTCTCAAGAGAGCTCAGGTCTGGTGCTAGCCTCTGTTTTAGAAGGTACAAGCTGGCAGCCTTGGCTCTCTACATGGTGTAGATCCTGCAGAACCACAGAGTGCTTAACTCCCGAAGACATGGCTTCTCCGTAGCTTTCAATGAGCTACAGAGAGCTGCTATGGAAGTGGATCTGGGCGGACATTCCCTGCTAGGATAATAATGCCTAGTGACCCTGGGGAAAGTGGTCCTGGGACTGCAGAGCTGGAGAGTCCTCTGCATACAAAAAAAGCACAGGCAGCCAACTCAGAAGATTGTCATAGTTTTCATCCAGTAGAGTTTCTGTAGCCAGGAGCTGTGACGGCCCGGCCTCTGCCTCAGTGTACCCAATGGGAGGACATAGAATCAAAGATAACCATTCTTGCACAGAGCTTACTTATTCTTTTAGACTGCCTGGCCAATCATGCTTCATCTGTCTCCAGTACCCAGCACTGCCATGTGCAGCTTTTGGTGTGAATGCTAGGGGTCCAAACTCGGGTCCTCATTCTAGTGTGGGTAGCCACTTCTTTCCTGACTGGCCCATTCCCCTGGCTGGATCCTGGACTGTGGACTTTGACTTCCTGCTGAAACAAGGTGTCATTAGAGATGATTAGGATAGAGCAAATATTTTGCATGTGAGAAGGAGATGAAATTTGTGAGGCTATGGACAGAACGCTAAGGTTCGGATATTTTCGTTCCCTAAGACATCTGTGTTTGAAATAATACGAATGGGGGAGGGGCTGAAGCGGTGGTTACATGGTTGAGAGCAGGTACTGCCTTTGTAGAGGACCTGAACTCAGTTCCAGCATCCACATCAGATGTAAGCCTCCCGCGACTGACGCTCCAGGAAATCTGGCATCTTCCTCTTGTCTTTGCATGCATGTCTGCACGCGCGCGCGCGCGCGCACACACACACACACACACAGACACACAGACACAAATCCAGTATTTGGAGGTGGATGTTTGGGCTATGCCTGGGTCTTGGAGGCCCCATCCTTGTCACACAGATAATCTTTTAAGAAGAATAATGGAGGTAGCTTGCTCCCTCTTGCTGTTCCGCTTTCCTGCTGGGTGGTAGAGCAAGAAGGGCCTCACCATCTTCCGGTGCCTTGATCTGGCCTACAGAAAGTGAATTTCTTCTCTATAAATTATCCAGCCTATGTTTTCTATTATAGCTGCAGAAATGCACCCAGAGAAGGGAGACGTGGGTTTCAGCTTCACTGTCTTTTAGTTCCTTTATCGTCTAGATGTTTCTTTATGACAACCCTTAGCCCTTTAGCTTCTCCAGCTGAAACTCATCTCTCCAGTTCTGTGTCTGTGGTGTTGCTGCTTCTCTGGGCCCTGTGTGGGGAGTCTTCCCTCTTCGGTGTGTGAGGTGGGCATTCTGGACTGGTGCTGTGTGGGTGCCTAGGCCAGTGTCTTCTCTCAAATGATTTCTCATTTGGAGATTGCTGTGTACTATGGCTTTTTGTGCCACTTGGGTCCATGGCCTGTGTGGTTGTTGATACTGTGAGCTTAGGACCTGGAGATGTCTGCTGGCGAACCTTTAGACTGGGTTAACTGACATAGGAGGACCCACCCTAAATGTGAGTGGCACTGAACTAAGAGGAGGGGTGAGCTGACCACTAGTGTTCATCGATCCCTGCTTCCTGGCTGTGGGTGCCGTGTGACCAGCCACCCACACTGCTTTCAGCATGCCTTCCACACTGTGGTCTGTTACCTGAGCTGTGAGCCACAGTAAACCCTCCCTTCCTTTAGTTGCATTTGTGAAGTGTTTTTTTCCCACATTAACGAGACAGCAATTGATGCAGGGCATTAATCAAAATCGATAGCAATTTATTTACCTTGTCATCCCCACAATTAAACTCTCTATATTTGTTTTATTTATTTAATTCTACTCAAGAACGGGGATATCATTCCTTCATAGTTGATGTCTGGACAATGTAAGTGGATCTTAAACATTTAGATAAGCATGGTCCAAGCATTCAGTTTCAGAACGAGGTGAGCCCAGACCTCTCTGCACAGTTTCTATGGCTCTGTACGTATGTCTCATTGGAGCCACACTGAGTGCCTTCACTGACCTATACAAATTTCTGCCTGTTCACTGTTTTCCTCAGCAAGTCTGCTAACATTGGGCTCATGGCTTGCCATTTTGGGCTGTTTGTTTCTTTTCTTATTTGCTTTGTTTCTGTGTTAGGTAGGAAAGAGCCAACATAGACCACTTAGGTTTTTTTTTTCCTTCCTCGGTTATGATATATAAAATTTCCCCTCCTTTCTTAGGTTGATAATTTTAAGTTGGGCCTTACTGATCACAAACATTATTGTAGACTCAGCTGTAGGCACTGTTTTCAATGTGAATAGGTTTGGGTTGTGAATGAGGAGGGTGGCGGTGGTTATGCAGTGGTAATCGGGCTTAGTAGGCACAGTGGAGTATCAGGGAAGGGAGACAATGAGCTAAACTGCTAATTCCCCTAGCCACACATGTTTCTAAAAAATCCACACTGCCTTTTCTGAAAAGTGTTGTAATTTTTATTTACTTATGTTTTTATGTGTGTGAGTATGTGTGCAAATACATGCATGTGTAGTATTGGTACTCCGAGGCCATAAGAAGGCAGCCAATCTCTTGAAGCTGGAATTAAAGGTGATTTTGAGCAATCTGCTGACATGGGCTCTGGGAACCAAACATGGGGCCTGTGCAAGACCAGAAAGCGCTCTTAAGTTCTGAACCTTTTCTCCAGCTCCATATGCTGGCCTCTCCCTCCATTCCTCATCCGTCCTTTTTATTTTTTATTAAAGTAATTGCAATTCATATTATTATACTTACTATATTACTACTGCAAGCAAGAATTATAATATGTATCAAGCAAACATCCACACTGAGTTGCTATTGGGAATTTGCTTAGTTCCGATTTCCAGTTATTTGTTAAATCACCATGACTGCAATTCTGGCTTTCATGTTGAGGAATAAATGCATTTAACTCACATTTCTTATTCTGGAGGTCAGATTGCTTTCTAGGCAATGGTTTTCTGAAATATTCAGCCTTTCAGAAATCTAAGCATGATTTGTAATAGGAATTTCTGCTAAAACATTTTAAGCAACTACTTAGAATAACACTATCAGCTTTACCTCCTCAAGGCCTTTGTGAGACTTAGGTTTAAACATCTGCGATATGTTCTCGTCCACGACTAAGAACAGCTTCTCCACAGTTTTATGATGAAAACTTAATTTCCCCTCAGAGTGTTAAGTGGGACTTACTCTCATTTAATGATTACTGCTGTCTTCGTCTCTATTTCTATGGATATTCTGGAAGCATCAGGTGCTCATGAAATTTGTCTTGTTATCCTACAACATTCCAGTGGGTTATTTTATTGTTGTTGCTATTGTGGTTTGTCTGTTTCATGGACAGGGTCTCGTTGTAGCCCAGGCTAGGCTCCAACTTGCTATGACAATAATAGCCTTGGCCCTGTGATCCCTGTTAATCCCAGATGTGCAAGGAGAACGAATCACAGCAAAATCAGTGGCTGTCTCCCTCTAAGGTGGGTTCACGACCAGCCTAGAGCCGATTTCCACTACCCCTTCTACAGGGCAAAACCATAAAATGGGGGATTTTACATACAAGCATGTTTACAAAAGTGAGACAAGTCAGCTAAGGAGGGTCAGGAAAGAATGGTTGCAGAACGTTTCTGGGAACAGGTGGCTTTGGGGGCATTGGTTTACAGTACATTCTATTGTTACTGGGGTAGGGCAGAGTCCAAGTTATGAGAAACAGAAACAAATTTTATGGTAAACAGAAATTAACTGAACTCGAGTATCAAAACAGCATCTGATTGTAAATGGAGGCAGTGGTTTCTTGCCTCTTGTCTCCACCTCTCAGTATTGATATTATCTGGGCACTCACCATGCCCACTTTATGTGATGCTGGGAGACAAACCAAAGGCTTTGGGCATGCTAGTGAAGCTCTCTGTTGCCTGCTTTCCTAGCCCACAAGTGTGATTCTGATTGACTTTATTAGTCATGTTTCCTGTGGCTGTAACCAAATAATTGGCATTAAGCAGTTTAATGGAAGAAAGCATTTTGACTCAGGCTTGAGAGTATAGTTTGTCAGGGTGAGAATAACAGGCCAGGAAGAAAAGTTTCTGTTTGTGGCAGCAGCAATATGAAACTGCTTGCTCATATCTGGGTGGCTCAGGAAATAGTGAAAGAGGGGTTCAGATGCCAGCAGACTTTCTCCTTTTCCTATTTAAAAATAATTATTTTTATTATTTCGATTATGTATGTGTCTGTGCATGTCTTTGTGTGGGTGTGTGCAAGCCAGTGCAGGGGCCTGCAGAGGTCAGAGGAGTCAGGCACCTTGGAGTCAGTTACAGATGATGTTGGATATTGAACTGGGTCCTCTTGAAGAGTAGCATAAAGATGCAAAACAATCCTACACCAGTTTGATTAAAAGGGGATATTTATTGGAGGGGAGAAAACTTACAGAACACCATCCTACACCACAGTCCTCTCATTGCAAACAGGAAACAGAGAGTCTAGCAGTCTGAACAGGAGCCAGAAGAAAGAGAGAGAGCAAAGGGCTGACACCGCTTTTTTTTTTTAAATGAATGAAACCACGCCCCAGTGGGCTGGTATCTTAAAGGCTATTGGCTAAAGGAGAAGAAAGAGCTCCCACAGCACCACATCTTAACTAATGAGCTACCCCACGCCTGCCTTTACCCATCTGATCCAGTCTGAGTCCCCAGCCTATGTAGTAATGTTGCTCACATTCAGGAAAGGTCTTTCGACCTCAGTTCATCCTTTCTGGGACCACTCTCATAGGCACATCCAAAGGTGTGCCTCATTCACGGCTCGAGCCTTCTTAATCCAACCGGCTGGCAATTAAAATTAGCTACTGCAATGGTGTATCTGTTATCTTCAATATTCAAAATGTTCCTTTCCCCATGACATCCTTGCCTACTGCACTGCTTTTAGATGTGGCTTCAGAAGCACTGTCTGGATGGGACCTCTGTCTATACTGATCTGCTGCAATGACCTCCCACAGATCTGCCTCTGTGACCTCCCACAGATCTTCCCTGTGACCTCCCACAGATCTACCTCTGTGACCTCCCACAGATCTTCCTCTGTGACCTCCTACACATCCTCTGTGACCTCCCACAGATCTTCCTCTGTGACCTCCCACAGATCTGCCTCTGTGACCTCCCACAGATCTGCCTCTGTGACCTCCCACAGATCTGCCTCTGTGACCTCCCACAGATCT
>JAQHUG010000125.1:2295293-2308129 GCA_028555095.1 Dicrostonyx torquatus
ATCTGCAGTTAAAAAGTGCAGAGAGAAGAATGCTGGTATTTAGTGACTTCCTTCTTCCTAGACAGTATAGGACCCAGCCCATCCTGTTGCCCACTGTCAGGGTAGGTCTTTCCACTGCAGTTCACCTAATCTACCCGCCCCATCCCCAGCTGTGTTTCCATGGTGATTCTAACTCCTGGCAAATTGAAGGTATTAGCCATCACTGTAGGTGTTTAATCAATGCAAGGCCCTCCCGTCCTCAGCACGCCATATCTTTGTGAAGTAAAGGACTCCTTTTCTTCTCTGGAAATAACCATGATTCACCTAAACAGCGGCTTTCAGAATGGGAGCTTAATAGAGGCTCATGGTCTGAGTGAATAACTGCGCAATGCCGAGAAGCAAAACAGAATTGAAGAATGCTTTCTTTGGGTCAGGGAGTTAGGTTAGATGAGGAATAAGCCAATAAAATGCAAATGCCATTACTGAAGACAGGTGACCTCCCGAGCAGGGTGAACTGCACCCATAGTTGTTCTCTCAAGATTGGCTGAAAAACTATTACCCCTTAAAGTGCTTCTCCTCTGGCTCCTCTCTCAAGGCAGCAGAGCTGTGGAAGTGTGGGGCATTATTTCCTGGTAAGCCACAAAGGAAATGCTGCGGAATTGGACTGAAGAACGCTAAGGCTTCATCATAGTTTACTCCATTACAATAAACACCTAGAAAGCCATAATGGTGTGTCATCTATCATGTAGCACCATCGACCTTTTCAGATGCTACACCGTCTCCCGAGGCTTGCTAATGGCATAGAGGCTATATAATCTTTAGACGATCATGTTTAACTTCATCTAAAATAGTGGGATCTCCTAGGGTGCGTAAGTGCTTTGGTTCTGCATGTGTGTTTTGTCTGTTTGTGTTTATATGTGTGTGTGTTGTATGTATATAAAGGTGTATGCATATGTGTGAATGAATATACTTGTGGCTTGTCCTTTTCCTTATTTTGAGCCAGGGTCTGTAACTAAAACTGGAGTATGACAAAGCTAGGCTGGTCACCCAATAAACTCTAGAGGTCTTCCTGTATCTGCCACTTCAGTGCCGGGGTTGCGGATGGATGTTGGGTTTTGAAGTCATGTTCTCATGCCTGCTCAGCATTAGCTGGATACCCAGTCCCAGTGATCTGATTCTTTTGTCTTTTTAAAGGAAATCAACAAAAGTGCAGGAAAAAGGCCTCTGGGGTTCTCCTTCTCAGGATAGATGACAGTATATAAATAATTATTACTTGAATTCAGTTTATTTATTTATTTATTTATTTTGGGTGTTTTGAGACAAGGTTTCTCTGTGGCTCTGGAGCCTGTCCTGGAACTAGCTCTTGTAGACCAGGTTGGCCTCGAACTCATAGAGATCCTCCTGCCTCTGCCTCCCACTCTAAGACATTGTCTATCATGTATGATAGCATGTATATGTGCCCATCCCTGATGGTTACATTGAGACTTACAAATTAATGAGCCAAACAAAATATTAGGCAGAAAATGACCGTGCAATTTCAAAAATCACTGTTAACATCCCTGTTAGGTTTATCTACTTTTGCTTAAACTGGGTCATAAGCCAAGTTTATTGTTTAGCTATTCCTGGAGAATAATCATCCACACATTGAAAAGGGGTACATGAGAAACCTTAAATGGGGATGAGGCTGGCAAGAAAGGAGGGAAACCTTTGACTGGAATATAAAAACAGAACAAAAAATAAACAAATAACGACAACAAAGAAACCTTGAATGATTCTTAAAGCGATCTACAGCGAATGTGCTATTTAATTTATGTGAATGTCATGACTTGTGTCTTCTACCATCCACATCTTCTTAATTTCTCTTTATTATTTGGTTTTATTCATTCTTTTCTATCTGCCCGATTAAATGATCCCTTGTCCCGTTCTCTAATTTTGAAGAAGTGAGTGTCAACGAAGCATGTGCTGTGTAGAACGAGGACTTGACCTTGATCTCCAGGATTCCTGTGAAAAAAAGTTGGGCATGTTGGCAGTGGTGGTGTGACTGGCACAATAGTGGTACGGTTGGTACAAGGGCAACCAATAACTTTCTGCTTGGCTTTCAGGGCTGCTCCACACAAGAGGAAATTCATGTTTTGTGCCATAAACCTGCTCAAAAGTCTGTGGCTTTGGAGATCTTAGGGTAACCCAATACTTTTATCTTACTTACTAAATGGATATTACATACTTATCAAAATAAATTGCAATACTTTTAACTGACAGTGTTCACCTGTTAAATGGAGAATTCTAACTAAATTCAAGAAAAAAATCGAAGGTTCATGGGATACTTATCTCACACCATTTGTGTGTGATTGATTCACTGTTTAAGTGATACTTGTTAATAACTATAGCCATTTCCCACAGCATCTAACAAGGCATGGTGGAACCAAATTCACATGTATATGTACCTAGAGTTTTGAGAATTTTTAGACCTGGGTAGAGCAGAGAAAATCAAGCCCTGAAGTTGCCACCTGTGACAATTCTATTTAAGACACACAAGGTTTATTAAAACTCAGTCGGTAGAGCATGAGACTCTTAATCTCAGGGTCGTGGGTTCGAGCCCCACGTTGGGTGCCAAATGTGACAATTCTATTTAAGACACACAAGGTTTATTAAAGACCAAAATACACACAGATTACAATACCAGATAGAGCTCCTCCGAGGAAGTAGGCAGGTCGGTGATCCGCGCAGAGAGAGCGTTTTCCACGTGGGCCTCCCATTTTATACCTCTCTTGGGACCTGGTGGTCCATTCCCATTAATTAATTGAGGGGTGACATAATTAGCTAATGGCGGGCGTGGTCACAAGTTAAAATGGTTAAGACCACACCCCTTCATCCACCCATCTTTCCCTGCTGTTGACTGCCTGTGTGCATTTGGCTCATCTCTTTGACTCCAGGCTTTATTCCAGAAATTGGCTAATTGCAACACATATTTCATAAGACCAAAGTTATAATTCAATGCAATGCATGCAGGCATGTAGAGGAGAGCCTGAATGATTCTTAGTAGTCTTGTTGTGAATTGGAGTGACTTAGCAATAAGGACATTAGAAGAGTTTACCTTGATAATGGAATAATTGTGTCTGAGAAGCGTCTTCAGGAGATACCTGACCAATCAGTAGAGGAGACAGACAACTTTTCACTTTAGCTTCTTGCTATCCACACGAATTGAAAAATGTCACAATTGTTTGAAAACTCTCTTCATATCCTGCTGACTTTATCTTTGAGACAGTGCGCTTAATCTACTGGGAGCCCATCAAATCCAGCTGGACCAGGACTGAAGGAGCATATGACCAAACCGGACTCTCTGAATGTGGCTGCCAATGGGGACTGACTGAGAAGCCAATGATAATGTATTGGCCTTTTGGGAACCTATTCTATATGGATGCACACCTTCTTAGGTCGAGATAGAGGGGGGAGGGCCTTGGGCTTTCCACAGGGCAGGGTATCCCCATATCAGGGAAGCAGGGGGAGGGCGATGGGGTAGTGGGGGAGCGGGAGGGCCTGGGACAAGGGGAGTAAATGTAAAATTTTCTTTTAACAATAAAAAAGAAAAAAAGATGAAAATAAGTGCTCTGACAAGTCATAAATATAAAGACTAGTTTGGCAATGATGAGCCGATTTATTAATTGATTGGGCAAATACAACATACTTAGCTTAAATGACATAGTACCCAAAGGGACCAGTTCAGTGAGCCAGGGCTGGCGTCCAAGGTGGCCTCTCACTGTAGGGAGCAATTGGTAGAACAAAGACAAGGAGCCCCAGTATCTCTTGTAGTTCTTCTAGAGTCATTAAGAACCCAGGTAAGTGACTTCTCCTCCCTTAGTGGTTCAAGCAGGATGCGTTCTCATTAAAGTCAAAGATTTAACAGGAAGGGCACTCAGTGGAGGGAGGTTTTGTGAAAGTCTTCAATTAATTCTCAGTGGCTTATAACAATATACTTAATTTCCCTTAGAACCTAGTAAAAATGACACCCCAGAGTGCCACAAGCATTCTATGATTCAAAGAGCCTGTGAAATAAACTGAAAAATGGGGAAAGAGTATAAGAACAGATATCAACTTGACTCACATTTTAAAGATTTTTTTTCAGATTGGCTCTATTCCAATCTAGAATTTGCAGTTAATTCCAGGGAAAGTTAAAGAACGTGCTGAGAGCAAATATACTCATGAGACATGTCATACTTGTCACGATGAACATATGGCGATGTTTGTTGCTATGAATCTGTGGCTCCAATTCTTTTGCCACCCAAGACCATGTTCCCTGCCTCACTGTTGATACTGCTATTCTGATCCACACCTTAGGGGAATTCTATTTGTTTCTTCCATGGAGTTTTGTACTAACTATTCACTGGAGAAGCATCCTGTTTGCCATGTAGGTACGTGTTGGCCAAATACACCTGAACACTCTCTCTTGTGCCTGCCTTTTGCCCAGACCTTTTCCTCAGTGGAGTTTCCTGTCATTCTGAAGGGCCTATATAGGATGTGAAAAAAAGTCCTATTATGTGATGGCTACTGCAGTGCATAATTGAAGTTTGTTATCTGCTAGTGATGGGAAAATGATTTAACATTTTTCTATATTGGGATTTAGCCTAACAACTTTGGAATTGGAGATCACAATCTAACAATGTATTCCCCTTTCCAGTTACTTCTCATCTCCTTTTTTTACTTTATTCTCACAGTTTTTCATGAAAAATGCCAAATATTAATTGGCATTGATTTTTCTTAGAGATTTTGAAATTTATTTTTTCTGGGATAAATAGAGATAGCAAGGTATGGCAGAACATGCTTGTTATCCTAGCTCCTCGGTAGTCTGAGGCAGGAGGATTGCAAGTTTTGGACTAGCCTAGGTACCTAAGAAAACCACATAATAGGAATTAAATAAATATATGTGAAAGAAGTTGATTCACCAAAGCACTGTTAGCAACCTGCTTTAGGTTTTGTGCTACATTAAATGATGAATGAGCTTGCACACACATAGATAAAGATATTGTTCTAATCCTCATGAGGAATGGCCACTAAATGTGGGTCCCTGCGGTGAAGAGGCTCGTCAGGGAATGTGTGGATTGCATGTGCCTAACATCCTGAGTTCCATGCTTAGAATTGCAGAAGAAGGAGAGATTCAGCTCTTAACAAAAGTGGACCTCCAGATATGCACCGTGGCATGTGCACACCAGTGTGCGCATGTAGATATGTAAATAATAAATAAAATATTTTTAAAATTCCACACAGACATATTTTATATCCTGTCTGAGGACTGAAATAAGAGTATATAGAAATAATATGAAATATAATATATTTTCTGAAACTTGTGAACAAATACAGTTATGCCTCATGTTTTTAAAAAGTAGTTATGTGATTACAGAGTTTCATTACACATTTGTCCCTCTGTCTACATTTGGGAGCAATTTCAGGTCCCGTGTAATACCCAAATCTAGGACCCTTGAACTGCCTTATAAAACATGATGTAGTATTTGGGTGTAACCTGTGCACATTGTCCCCTATGCTCTAAATTGTCTAGATTATTTGTAATACCCAACACAATGCAAATGCTGTGTAAAAAGATCGTTACACTGTGTAACTTGTACATCCGGTGAAGATAGAGGGGTTTCGCCCATTTGATGTCTTCAGTGTCTTTCTTCAGTGCTTTAGGTCCTAACACTGTTTAAAAATGAAGTTAAAAGTCCTTGTGCTTGATGTATGAATGCCTGAAATTACAATGTCCTTGTACTGGCTGGCTTTTGTCAACCCGATAGAAACCAAGACATATCTGGGAAGAATGAGTCTTGATTGAGAGAATGCAGCTGAGGCTGGACGATAGGAAAGTCTGTGGGGTGTTATATTAATAATTGATACGTGAAGGCCCATACCCCTGGGCAAGCTGTCCTGGAGTTCATGTGAACAATCGAAGTGGAAGAACCAGTAGGGAGTGGGGTTCCAGGGCCTCTGCTGCAGCTCCTGGCTTCAGGTTCCTGTAGGAGGTTCCTGCTCCGACTTCCTTCAGTGATGGGCTGTGATGTGGAAGAGTGGATTGCTCCCTGTTGCATTTGGTCCTTGTGGATTGCAGTAACAGAAACCCAACTGAAACAGTCTTCTTGGTGACCTCTTCCTTTGAGGCTAGTTTGCCTTGAAGTTGAATTTGTCAGGTGTCAGAATATCGATGCCTGTCTGCTTCTTTGCTCCATTTCCTTAGAAGACTTCCCCTCCCTTTTACCGTCTATGGATTGATGGTGAGATGCCGTTCTTAGAGGATGTGAAATATGAACCTGGTCTCTAATCCGTCTGCTAGTCTGTGACTTTACAGAAGTCAAACTGTTAATATTGAGAGTTACTGAAAACATTTATTGTTGTGATGGTGTTATCTTAGATCTTTTGGACAGCTGTTGTGGGATTCTATATTTCCTGATTGTGTGTAATCTTCTCTTCAAACTGAAACAGTCCTTTGAATAGGCACTGTAGAGCTGGTTTTGTGGGCAAAAGTTTCTCAGATCTATTTTTTTGTTGTTGTTGTTAAATATTTATTTATTTATGGTAGCTATGGAGTTTATCATAGACATTTTTCCTTCTTCAATTATGACTCATAGTTTTGCTTGGGTATGTATTTTGGGCGGGCATTTGTGGACTTTTAGAACTCATAGAACATCTTTCTCAGTCCTTCTGACTTTCAGAGCCTCCAGTAAGAAGTAGGTGTGATTCTGATGGCTCTGCTTTTGTATGTGACTTGGTCTTTCTCTTTCCTCTTTCAATGTTCTTTATTCTATACATTTAATGTTTCAATTATTCTGTTGTATAGGGAGTTTCTTTTCTGGTCCTGTCTGTTTGGTGTTCTCTGTGCCTCTTAGACCTTAATAGGCATATCTTTTCTTAGATTTGGAAAATTTTCTTCTATGATTTTGTTTGAAATATTTTCTATGCCTTTACCTTGGTTTCTTCTTCCTCCAAGTCTATTATTCATAGATTTGGTTTTATTGCAGTGTCTCAGATTTCCCTGTGTGTTTTATTCCTCTTTTAAAATATATTTAATATTTTTTTGATTGAGTGATCCATTTTTTCTACCTTGTCTTTGAAACCTGATTCTCTATTTTTAACTTAATCCCAGAATACTGGTGATTGTTTCTGTAATCCCGGCCCCCGGCATCCATCTTTGGAAGCCCACCTCCCCAAGGAGGGTTAAGGAAGCCCGCCAAACCTTGACCCCTCCCCAGGAAATGTCAAGACCACTCTCACAGGCTACTTCAAACTGTTTTCCAGAAAATAAGCACGTGGTCTTCCCTCTTCCTCTTCTGTGGTCTTGTCGGCCTTCCGTTTCCCCCTTAGGGCCACCTGAGAGCACAGATGTCCAATTAAACCTGGATATCTTTTAATTTGGTCTGATTATGTCTGATTGGGATTATTTGCATCTGTAGAGAGGCTTGTCTTAGGAATTATTCCTAAGCGTTTACTCTGAACCTTTTGCTTAACTTCCTGAATTTTGAGTTTTATTTCATTTTATCTTTTCTTCAGAGATTTCATTTCTTTATTCCATTTTCATATCTTGGATTGTTTCCATTATTTTATTCAATTCTTTGTATTTTTTCAGTTTCTTTCAGGCATTTGTTCACATCCTCTCTGAGACCCTTGAACATATATAGTGATAATTTATGGTTTAAAATCAGTGTCTTATGTATTATGTTGATTTTCTCAGAGAACATTACAATGGGGGTACTAGTTTCAGGAAGAGACATTTTGTCTTGTTTATTAATGGTGTGTGTGTGTGCGCGCATGTGTACTTTAATGGAACCTAGACATCTCGAATTTGATCATTGGTAGGGTGGGTATCTGTTTTCACCCTTGTTGAGTGCATGTGCGCATCTTTGTTTGCTATTTCCACAACCTGTGAGTTTATAGACCAGCTGAACAGTGATGGGTAGTCTGTCTTGAGGCTGTGTACTCTGTGCTAGTGAACGGGGTGTCAGTATTGCTCAGTATTGTCAGTATTGTCTCAGTATTGCTTGTGAGAAGTGTAATTTCTGAGCCTAGGAGTAAACTTTCTTCAGGTTTAGAAGATTCTCTCTGCCAATCCTCTAAAATTTGTAGAGACCTATTTCTGATTTTAGCGTCAACGTGTTGCGTCTTTCCCCTTTTAGTTTAAGTTTGACTATAGTTTTGTGTTTGTTGAGATATATTCCTTCCATTTTTAGTTTTGTGGGTCTTTTATAGTGAAATTATGTTTAATTTTGTCAAGCTTTTTCTGAATGATGAAAATGTTGATACTGTCATGTGATGATTTCCATCATTGTGACTGTTTATATATTACATTCATTGATATATGTTTATTGAACCATCTTCATATTGCTGGAATGAAGATAACTTGACCATGATGGAATCTTTTTGATGCATTACAGGACTCTGTTTATAAATATTTTATTGAGAATTTGTACATCAGTGATTACCAGGGAGCAACCTGACCTACAGTTTTCTTTATCTGTCCTGTGTTCACCTGTTTATTTTTATTTTTGTGTTCCTTTCCTTTCTAATTATGGACTTATTTGAGAAACATTGCTGTCAGCTGTTCTTTAAAAGCCTGATAGAATCCAGCAAGTGAATCTATATGCATTAAATTTTTTGTTTGGAGATTTAAAAAAACAATGCTTCAATCTGTTTCTTATAGATTTATTTAAGTTGCTTATCTCATCTTGGTATAGTTCATTCTGATAACATTGTTCTTAATTGTCTTACAATATTACAGTGTTTAGATTAAGAGATAATTTCTCACTACAAATGATGCATTTAACATATTAGGATTTCTTTTCATGGAAATTGTGGGTTTTATGTACCAGAATTTTGGCATCAGAGGAAATAGAAATTTTATTTTATTCATTAGCACCTATTAAGCTGTTTTAAGATTTATTTTTTTAGCTATGTGTTTATATTTAGGTCTATGCTCATGCAAGTGTGATGTTTTTGGGGTCCATAGGTGATAAGAACCCTTGGAGCTGGAGTTACAGTGGTTGTGTGCTGCCTGATGTGAGTGCTGGGAACTGAACTCAGATGCCCTGCTCTTAACTTCCTGGGCTTCTCTCCACTCTCTCAATAGCACGTGGTAATGGTATAGTGTTGGAAGAGGGGTTGCTTGGTTAGCTTAGCTCCAGAGTAACCAATGTGTAGGAGGAGGCCGCTTGTTCGTTTACCAGCTTCCCAGAGCCAAAATAACCACACAGAAACTATATTATTTCAATTACTGCTTGACCAATTAGCTCTAGTTTCTTATTGGCTAATTCTTATATCTTCGTTTAACCCATCTCCATTAGTAAATGCATCACCATGAAGTCGTAGCCTACAAGCAAAGTGTTAGCACATCTGTCTCTGGTGGCTCCATGGCGTCTCTCTCTGCCTTTCTTCTCCCAGAATTCAATCCAGTTTTCCCTGCCTACTTAAGTTCTGCCCTATCAACAGGCCAAGGCAGTTTATTTTATTCATTAACCAATAAAAGCAACACATTAGACAGAAGGACCTTCCATACCAGTATAAGATAGTGTGTTTCATTGTGACATCTTCATAGGTATATATTTCAATTTTACTCTCTTCCAAATCACCCTTTCTTGTCCCTCCCATATAGTCAGCAAGGTCATTTCAAGTTTTGATTATTACCATGTTATCATCTTGAAATCTGTCTCATTTTGGTTCTTTTACATCAGGATATCAGAATATCTTACATGAGAAATTAGCACATAATTTAAGCTTCAAGTTCTGATACTTGAAAATTGCATTTTATTACAAATACAGTTTTAATAATGCTCAAATTATGATTTTTGTGAGTTTAAGTTGCTTTCATTTACTACACATAGACTTTCAATAGGCTTGTGACTTTTTTACATTTTTTTCTTGAATCATTCTTTCATATGGGTAGTTTTATGTAAGGGATAATTGATTGCTTATTTTCTTAGTGCCATTCCATTCAATATATAAATATCATTTTGAGGGATAAAAAAGGCTTTTTATTGTAATTTTTTTTACTATTTTGTCCATACTTGTCACTATTTCTTAATTTTAATTTCTAATGTTGTTTCTTTTCCTTTTAATTCTTTATTTACGTAGGTTTCCCACCTCCAAAACATTAAAACATTTACTTATGCACTCGACAGTTCCTTATGATAGAATAATTTATTGCTGTATTTTCAAATTAATTTCTGTATTCTATTTTGGATTGCTTTGCTACTTGTTTCTTCCTCTCTATAATTTAGGTGATTGATCAAGTTATTCTAATTATTATTACTATTTTAGCATTTTATTAGCATATGTTAATATACATAATAATAGAGGTACTGGTTGACTGCCAGGGCCATGTCAGAGCTGCAGGAGATGACAACTGAACTCAGGGGATTGGCCCACCAGGAAACAAAACCCTGATGGGCGAATCTGACTGGAAAGTGCTTGTCTTCAGAATGCATCTTGCTATTGCTTTGTCTTTGTATGTTTTTGCTGCCATTTTTTTTTTCTGGTATCTGATATTGTGTGAATGCGCATGGGGAGACCCCCCACTACCTTTAATGTAGTGTCGTTATCTCATGGAACTATCTCATCTACTGGGCATTTTTACCTGTGGGTTGTTATGAAGATGGTTTTAAGTTGTACTGTTTAACTGAAGCAATGATTTTATACAAGAACAGTGTGAGTTTAAATAGGATTGTGATGATTAAAGGTTTTTAATAAACATAGTAAGAGATTATGATAGAGGTTAGTTTAGCGGACAAGTTAACATAGGTAAAGGTAGGATTAGATGCTGCCCCTGCCACTGATAAAGCTGAGGCTGCAGAGAATAAAAAATAAAACAAGGGGATGTCAACAGTTAGAGCATGTGAGTTTCTATTTATGAACTGTATAGACTGGGGCTTAGGTTAATGATTAAAGAAAACATTTGAGTACCAGGAGCCAGGGTGGCTTGAATTCTTTTAATCTTAATGTTGAGAGATGTGTTCACAGGTTCCAGAGTGCACCATAGTTGAACAAAGCTTAGAAAATAACTTATGGTTAGACTAAGATATTTCTGTACAATAGTTTAAGGTGAAGAAGACCACCCAACGTTCACCAGGACACACAGCTGAGTGATGGATGCATTAAGATTAGGGATCAAAACAAAGCAGCCCAATTAGTTTTAGCTGGCCTGCGTTTCTTGTTAGGACTGGTTGGTGTTCAAAGATCATGATTAACTCCTGGTACCCATTTCTGCCTTCAGATTCCTGATATAAAAACTATTGGTGAGCGTGTATGCACCCTGAGGGTGTAAAGTGGAACTGACTGGTTCTTTTCTATATACAAGTTTAGACTTACGATTTTTCTAAGGTTTCTTATAAGAATACCTTTGGAGATGAACAAGACAATGAGTGGTCCTTTCTTCATAAGTGCAAAATGCAACCTGCCAGCAAAAGGACAGGCTGGGAAAAACACCTCCCTGCAAATGCTCTGTTAATCTGTAACAAGTTGCTTCGGCAAGAATATGTGAATTTTGGGGACAACTTTTTTTCACCTATAATATGTAAAATGTTTAATAATGTAAGGGATAAGGAAAATATGCTGTTTTTACTTGTATTAATTGTAATCACTTGAAAATAAGAATGTAAACACATTGCTTGAAAGATTTTTCTGCAGTCTACAAGATGTAAGGGAAAAAAAAAACAAAGTGTGTTAGAAGAAAAAGATCAAGAATGAGGGAAGGAAAACACCAAGAAATATGTAGAGGAAAAATAAGAAGGAGAATAAAGAAAAAGCCAGAAGGAAACCTTAGGGGAGTGTGTGTGTCTTTCCCCTACTCCCTCAGATAAAAGTTTTAGTGTGTTAACTCTGTGGAACCCCTTCGAGCCCTGTGCTACTGGAGGCTGGTCCTCCAGTAATTAACTGTCATTTAAATAGAGCCTAGAATCATTTGAGAAGGTAATCTCAGCTAAGGAATTGCCTGTCAGGCTGGCCTGTGGGCATGCCTATGCAGGCTTGACTTGATTTCCAAATGATATATGAGGGCCCAGCCTACCACAGGCAGCGCCATTCCCTGTTCTGATGGTCCTGGGTTGTGTAAGAAAGCTAGCTGAGCCGGCAGTGAGGTCGCACACCTTTAATCCCAGCATTCAGAAGGTAGAGGCAGATCTCTGTGAGTTCATGGCCAGCCTGGTCTACAAGAGCTAGTTCCATGACAGCTAGGACTGTTATACAGAGAAACCCTGTCTCGGAAAGAAAGGAAATACCCACCCACACACTCACATAAATGTTCATTTGGTGTGTGGAAAGCAGCTGTGTGTCACAGCTGTAAGGCGCAGGGTTTTCTGATTCAACCCGAGCTAACATTGATCAGGTGATTTAAATCCTGCTTCATTTTCTGTTGCCGGAGACCGCAGAGAAACAGTCACAGGTTCTTCCCACCTCTCGCTCTTGCTGCTATTGCCTCATAGTTGCTTCTCAGGTAAAAACATCAGGGCTCCCCCGCGAGGGTGCAGGGCCCTCTGACCACACTTCTTTTCTTTCCATTTATTTCTACTGTGTACACCGTCACCTCTCTTTTCTGTTCCTATCTCTTCTTTGTAACAGGCATGTGGATGAGTTTTATGAAACCGACTGATAATATTTTCTCTTAAAAGGTAAGTTTACTTTATGGGCGCTGACATACGTGATGCATCCACTTTCCAAAGTTTGCATCTATTTCTTTGTTTTGTGTTTGCTTATGGGGAGAGCACAGATGCTACGGTGGCATCTAGAAAGCAGAGGACAGTTTGTGGGAGTCAGTTCTCTCCTTTCACCTGTGGGCTCGTGGGTTGAACTCAGGATGTCAGGCTTGGAAACAAGAGCCTTGACCCACT
>JAQHUG010000125.1:2370701-2389777 GCA_028555095.1 Dicrostonyx torquatus
GTTTATTTATTTATCTATTTATTTAGGAGTAGACTCACAAATCAGAATCCTCTGCTTGAATGGAGATCAGAAACTGAATCCCACAGTTGGAAAAAGAGAGCTGCGGCATGCTCTACATTGGCTTCTATAGTATAAGAGGCCACGCCCCAGTGGGCGGGTAACCACTGACTGTAAGACTTCCTACAGCAGTCTATTACACTCATTATTCTCCAAAGCAATTATGGGAGGAAAATCATTGTTCTCAAAGTCTTGTTGATGAGAACAGAATTCAGAAAAATTTAGAACTCATCTAACATCACACAGCTAGTAGGTAGCAAGTGTTTTTTTACTTTAATTACAAGCAGTTTTAAACAGAAGCAGCACCTCTCACTCATTCACATTAATTACCAGCATCAGGTCTTCTTTTATCCATCACCCCCCATTCCTTTCGGTGGCAGGGAACTATGTTGAGCAAATCCAGGATGCCATGAACATTCACTGGGCTCATGTCAGTGTGTGTCCGCCATCCGTGTGAGCTCCAGTGAAGCATAAACGAATGAGCCAAGTGGATGGCTTCCCGTAGAAAAAAAGGAGCTCGGGCTTCCTTTAGCTGAATCTTTTCTTTTTGACTAAGATCTAAAAGTAGGCTGTGGGCTGTGTGTGGCTTATTTAACCACAGTGGTGCTTCTCACCTTTAATAATATCTTCTTTCTCCCTCTCTTCCGTGTTTGCAGTTTCAGAGGGTTAATCCATGATCACTGTGAGGGAAAACATGACAGCAGGAAGGAAGGCAGGCATGGCACTCAAGCAGTAGCTGAGAGTTTGCATCTTATCTAAAAGATGGAAGTCAAAAGAACTAGACTTAGCATAGATTAAAACCTCAAAGCCCACTGCCAGTGACACACTCCCCCCACAACAAGACCACACATATGCTAACAAAGTCATTCATATCCGCTCTCATGCTCTCATGCTCGTGGCTTCCAGGGCTAGAGGACTCTGAGCCTGCATGCATGGTATCCTCTTCCAACTAGCTTTTGGAGAAATCAGCCTCTTGGAAAGAACAGGGAATTAGGTGAGTAAATATAGTATTTTTCCTCCAGTCTCAAGAGAGTGGCTGTTGTCGGCATCAGTGAAAAATTGTAGATTGGATGTGACTCGATGCTTCTCACGAGCTTGGCTAGGCACTGCTGCTGGAACCAAACATCTTTCTGTGTGCTCATGTGAATACTTGAAAATAATTTGTTTTTCCCTGGGCTGTTGAAATGAAAACGATTTTAAAAAATTTCCAGGAGGTGCTGATGCAATCTCAGGAGGTCCCTGACCTGGTTTTTGTCACATTGGCCGTTCTATGAAGCTAGGGACATGGGGCAAGATTACCCTTATACACCATTAACTTTGTAAGAGTTGAGTTCTTTCCCAAGCTGTCAGCTCTTTTTTGCTGATAATATTTTCACTAATCCTAATTGAGAGGGTCGAGGCTGGCCATCTTCCCAAAGGGAGATGCCTGACATTTGTAATTGCAGTATGCTAACCTCCTTGCTCACCTTTACTAGGAAATGTGAAGGGAGGAAAAGATTTCTGCACACAGGTCTTTTAGAGGGGAAGAGAAGGGTGTGCCAGTGGAACCAAACATGCTGAGAGAAGGGCAGA
Source organism: Dicrostonyx torquatus (assembly GCA_028555095.1). NCBI lineage: Eukaryota > Metazoa > Chordata > Mammalia > Rodentia > Cricetidae > Dicrostonyx > Dicrostonyx torquatus. The sequence continues at coordinate 2,372,331 of JAQHUG010000125.1, forward strand.
AGGCCAGGGATGTCCAAGAACATGGACTCCACAGAGAGTGAGGAAGTGTTGATATTGTGAGCCAGGTGCACGCCAAAGGGACAGCCAAGGTTTCTCCTCTTTGTACTTATCACTGCCCCAGCTTAATAGCTGTTTGAAGATGGTACAGTGAAGTGCTTGGGAAAGCCATTTTTTGTGGCATCCTCTCCAGCCACACTCTATACAGTGGTTGTGGTTGGCATGAACACAGGGCATACTTGCTACTCCTTCCTATACTATTATCTACATGGATTTGGGGGAGACATGCTAATCTAAGGACCCAGATAGGACCACTGCAATACTCATAGAAGCTGGCTAATGCATACTTCCAATGTGGCCCATGGTCTTATCCAATAGCTTTCTTTTTCCCTTTGAGTATATTGGCATTTACCTATAGATGCTGGGTAGGTGACAGATGGTATCTGGAATCCACATTAGAAAGGCCAGATATTCAAGAAAGGTCACTCCACCAGCCCCACACAGAGAATGCAGATGCCTGGATCTGGGCTAACTCCAAAGATCAATGCCTTTTGAAATTCAGGTCCTTTTCCAGAAATTCTATCCTGCACTAATGAGCATCCCTGCTGTAGAAGTAGTTTTTGTTTGCTAATACTACACACAATGTTATAGCTTCTGTTGTTTTATTTGTGCTTTTCGTGGTGTGTGTGTGTGTGTGTGTGTGTGCGCGCACGCGCACGCATATGGATATATGCATGCAGGTGCATGTCTATACAAATGCTTGTGTAGATCAGGGTTCACTTTAGGATGTTTTCATTTATTCTTTTTACTTTATTTATTTTGCTTTTGTTCATGTGTGTATTTGTGTTCACGTTTGTGTCAGCCACATGTGTGCATGTGTCCTCAGAGGTCAGAAGAGGGTCTACGTTCCCTGGAGCTGGAGTTCCAGGCGTTTGTGAGCTTCCTGAGTGGGTGCCTGGAACTGAACTCCATTACTTTGGAAGAGCAGAAAATGTTCTTAACCTTGCGGCCATCCTTCCGGCCTCTTCACTTTATGTTTTGAGACAGATGTCTTGCTGAACACACAACTCACCAATTGTGAGTTTCAGTGAGCCAGTGAGCTCCTGATGTCTGCCTGTTTCTATCTTTCCAATGCTGGGGTTATAGACACATGGCACCACACCCAACTTTTGTGTGGGTGCAGGGGATCTTCACTCAGGTCCCTACACAGACTCTTTACTGCTGGGCACCTTTATTGTGTTCCGTGGAGGAGTGTGCCACAGCAGAAACGGTCACCATGTAGAAAGAGCTACTTACCTGTATCTAAAGAAAAACCAATATTGTGTTGGACAAATCAAATGCCTGCTGAGTTCATTTTCTTTCCCATTGATATCAAGTGAACATTTTCCATTTTTCTTGGCTGCTCACAATTCCAAGCTGGGCAACTTTTTAAGATCCACAATTAACCGCCTGATGGAAGGAGGGCAGGGGGTGTGAGTGGGGCCTGAGCAAAGCTAGTTGGTGGAGAACCAAGGCAACAGTATCTGCGGGGAGTGAACAATTGTAGCTGCGTGAGAGGCAGGTCCAGTGAGTGGCAATTTCCATTTACCCACAAGTCTCCATTTTGCTCCAAAGAAAGCAAACTATGCAGCTTCCATCATGCATACTCCTTCATCAGTGCTAGCTGTGCAAACTGGAGGCTGGTACTAGAGAAAGCTCACTGGCTGTCTGGAAGAATTGTAGTTTCCAAACTATAGCACGTTCATCTGGCTGTTGAGATGAACACCGTCAAAGAGTATGGTCCCTTTTCATCATTGATGTCTCTCTATCATGCTCCCCCCTGTCTGTGTCTGTTTCTTTGTGTCTCTGTCTTTGTCTCTGTGTGTGCATGTGTGTGTGTCAGCGAAAATGATTGATCAATGAATAAAAGAAATCTGCGTTTTCCCACCTCCACACCTGCATCTCGGTGGGGGGAGTGTCTCTGCTTTTCACATGGGGGTTGTGAACCTGAATTCATATCCCCATGTCAATGTGGAGGTACTCTGTTCACTCAGCCATCTTCCCAGGTCCTCAAATTGCTTCTTTGGAGGACAAAAAGACTTTTCATGTAAGACATACAGGTAAGTTAAGTCAGGTTGCTAAACTGTTGTTTGCAAGGCACAACAGGGGCAATGCACAAAAGTCCCAAGTCCAGAAGACACAGGCAGGAAGGTCTGGGGTCCACAGAATGCCAAACTAGAGTTTTGATACTGATTCTTTTGCTCATTATTTTTTTCAAAGCATACAGTGCATTAAAACCGAAAAGTGAATCCAACTCAACATTGGAGTACTCAGTTATGAATAAATCAAGCAGCTAATTCAATAAATGTTAATTGAATATCTGATAAATGCCAGGAACTCTTATGGAGTTTATATTTATTCCAGATAGTGAAAAGTCAGTGAAGGAAGAAGCAGGTAAAGGAGACTGGGTAGAAGGGAGGATTAGAGTGTCGTGTGTGTGTGTGTGTGTGTGTGTGTGTGTGTGTGTGTGTCTGTGTCCTATGTGTCTGTGTGCATGGGTGTGGAGGTCAGAGAGGACATGGGATGTTCTGCTTTATCATAGCTCACTTTATTCCCTTGAGACAAGGCTTCTCATTGAACCTGGAAGCTAGCATGACAGACAACAGCAACAACGACAACAAAGAGCATGGGCAGCACATATATGGCGGTTCTGTTGAACTTGCCCATATTGGGCTTCATGGTCTGAGGATGACTGATCAGGTCTTTTCCCCAAGAGGACACCAGATCTCATTAGAGATGGTTGTGAGCCACCATGTGGTTGTTGGGAATTGAACTTGGGACCTTTGGAAGAGCAGACAGTATTCTTAACCTCTGAGTCATTTTCTCCATCCACCTCACAGTGTTGGGTTACAGATGTATATGCAGCCACACCTAGATTTTTATGGGGGATCTAGGGTTTATAACTCAGGTAACTAAACTGGTACAAAAAGCCCTCTTATCCATGGATCATGTCTCTAGTTTCAGAATTGCTTCAGGGAAGGTTCATTGGCTAGAGATGAAGTGAGCCAGAAGGCTCTCTGGAGAAGTTTCAAGTGCAGACAAAGGGCAGGATGTGCTTGCTCAGTAGTAGAGAGAATGAACAGTAGGTTTAGACTTTTATAGTAGGAAACAGGAGGCTAGAGGAGTGTTCAACATGTGACGCTGGCATTGGATGCAGCAAGGGGATCAGGATCTGAGAGCCCTTCATGGGTTGGAGTCAGTTGCAACTGTAAGCTGTCTTTTTTCTTAACTAATTTATTTTTAAGAAACAATCTTTTCTCATTTTACATACCAATCTCAGTTCCCATTCCCTTTCCTCCTACCACTCCCCCACCTCCCGCCACCCCCTAACCATTCTTCAGAGAGGGTAAGGCTTCCTATGGGGAGTCAACAAAGTCTAGCACATCACTTTGAGGCAGGATCAAGGCCCTCTGCACTGTTACCCGGGGAGTAAGAGTAGATGAGGAGAGGAAGGACGGCTGAGCTCTGGCCACCCCTGAATTTGCAAGCAGAGATGAAGATGAATCTGAAACCATGACTGGAATGGCATGGGCGGTAAGACAGGAGGGCGGTCAGGGAAAGTGGGCTGTGGACACAGCTGAAGGAAACGTTTGCACACATTGCAGTGTCAGACTACAGAGAAGATGTCACCTTCTGTTTCCACTTGTACAACCCCCAGGTCAGTTTTCCCACTTCTCTGTGGTCAGGGGCAAAGGCCCTTTCTTCCATTCTGTTTTCTTCCATTTTTGAACAATCAATGTCTGCAGATTGTCATAAATATAGTAGATATTGTGTAGTCTGTTTAGGGTCCTGTAACAAAGTACTTAAGAGTGTCATTTAGAAATGATAAGTTTCATTTTTATAATTTGAAGGCTGAGTGGTTCAAAATAAAAGTATCAGCAGGTTTAGTGCCTGACAAGGGCTACTCTTGCTTCACAGATGGTACCTACTGAAGGCTTATTAGGTGATGGAGGGGATATGCATCCTTGTTATAATTCTTCTGTAGTGTATTAACGTCATTTATGAAAGCTCTACACTTCGAGCTTCATCATCTGCTCCTTTAATATCTTGTTTGCTGATTAAATTTCAACACAGGAATTTTGAGAGATACAAATATCCAAGACACAGCTCATGGATAATTGATAGAGCAAAAACAAAGATGAGCTTGCATTGAGATGTGGGCAGGGCTGCCTCACTAGTCATGTTAGCCATACATTTGTATTTTATAGTTTATACGATAGCATAAAGACACTTCTCTGTATGCCATTGATTTTGGGGTTCTGACAATGTTATTTTGAAAATGCAAAAGGCATTTTCATATAGATGCTAGAAGTATACAGCAGAGAGTTGCTGGGGTTGTTCTGGAAGAATATGTATAATCCAGGCACAAAAATAACAGTGGCTAATTGTGCTTTCTATGTGGCTTGCTTATTTTTAACTCGCCTCCTTCCAAACTGTAATCTTCCAGCAGGTAAAATGTGTGTCTAAAATATACATTGCTGCAGAAGCATAGCCTGAGTGCCTGGAGGAGGAACAAAGATTAAAAACAAATGAAGGCAGAAATATTCAGTCTTACTCATGTATTCAGTTCTATAATTTAAATAATTATTGTACAGTTTTTGAATTTTTCACTCATATGGTCACTGAGTAACCCTCCAGCCAACTCCAGCCCATAGGCAAATTTCATTTTGTGTACATCAGGCTTCCCAGCATCAGAAAACTGAAAAGTTTCATATACACCCACTTTCTTGTTCTTTTGCAAATGTAGTATATAATAATAATATTTGTTCACGGTTTTAAATTACCCAAGTGACTGTTTCATTGATTCAATTACTTGGGTAAAACTCACAGACAATTGTGTTTTTAATCAATTGACTCACAAGGCTTATTTTTCCTATCAACATTTCAGCTTGAGTTTAATTTCAATATAAAATCATGTAGATTATTCAAACACCTTCCAAGATGAGGCAATCAAACATTCTATATGCTACATTGTCTTGGATGCTATGCAAAGAGTCACCAAAATAATTGTTTTTGATATGTTAACATGAGATGTACGTAGCTTCAATAGTTAACAAATAAGTTTTGTTGTATTTTTAAATGTCAAAACATTGAAAAGAATCAATACATTGGCTCACTCTCAGTATGTATCTCAAGGGTTAGACCAACCATCAGAATCTACCATGCTTACTCTCAAAAGTGGCTTTTATTAGTTGACTTGAAGTGGTAGAATGCGACTCTCCAAACCTTGTCATTTTGTCATACTGAATATTTTGACTTGAAACCAGCTAAGTAAAAGCATATACAGAAAGAGCTCTGGTCTGCCCTTGCCTAGACCCTGCATGTAAATTCTCCATGTGAAGGCATCTACCCTTCTACTAATGCCTGGAAGATTAGCAGGAAGCTTCCATTTGGAAGAGATGGCGCTAAGACGAATAATGTAACTTTATCTGCACTAATTTTTCTCTTATAGAAAGTATCCTGGTTAGTTTTACTGTCAACCTGACACAGCCTAGAGTTCCCTGAGAAAGGGATTGTTCAGGTCAGAGTGACTTATGGGCATGTCTGTGGACAGTTGTCTTCATTGTGAGTGATGTAAGAGGGCTCAACCTACTGCTGGCAGTCCCATCCAGGCAGGTGGTCCTGAACTATAAAGGCAGCTGAGTTAGCTAGCTGAGATTCTCAGTGTAAGTCAACATGCAGCACTCCTCCATGATTCAGCTGAACATCCTTGATCGTGAGGTTCCTGGCCTGGCTTCAGGTCCATGCTCGAGCTCCTGTCCTGACTTCCCTCCATGATAGACTGTGACCTGTACAATGAAATCAGCCCTTTCCTCCCTAGGTTGCTTTTGGTCATGGATTTTGTCATAGCAACAGAAAGGAAGCTAGAACAGACACCTTTCACACAGTTTTCCACTCACAGAAGACAACATTTCCCTCTTATTTGTTAGTCCATTGTTTAGATTCTTTTCTATAATTTTTAATCATCTTTTGCCAAGTGATAACTTTTTCTAAACATTCCTCTAGCCTTGTAAGAGACTGAGCTTTTGCCAGACCTAGCAGCCAAGTTAATAATATACCTTGCTATCATTTAAGGCAGTTACCCAGTTTGCTGCCCCATTGTATGCTTAGCCTGCCTTTAAGAGAGCAGTGTAACTAACCTTACTCTGCTTGGGATTTCCCATGCAACCATATTTTACAACCTATGCTAATTCACTGCTTTAATCTTAAGTTACATACTTGTGTGTGTGTGTGTGTGTGTGTGTGTGTGTGTTGTGGTAATCATTTTATGAAAGTAGTCAACAGGTTAAATGTAACTCTAAACAACAAATATTTCATAGACATTGGAAACAACGTGGGTATAGGCTGATAATGTCTGTGTGAGGTTTTGAGTGCTATTCTGGGTCAGTAATGCAACTGTTTGGTTGGAAGCATCACCTCAGCCTATAAGATCCTTATCCAAAAAAGAGTCTGGAATGTTTGGTTGGAAGTGTCACCCCAGCCCCCTGGCATCCATATATACAAGGAGATTGGAATGTTTGGTGGAAAGTTCCAAGCCCCCTCCCCTTGGATTGGCTGCAGTCCAGACTCCACCTTCAAGAAAGCCCACCAAATGGTGACCTCCTCCCTAGGGAGGGTCAAGACCACTCCCATAGGCTATTTAAACTGCCTCCAGAGAATAAACACGTGGTCTCCCCTTTTCCCTCTTAGTGTTTTTTTCCTGGGGGCTGCCCAGGAGTGCTGGCATCCATTAAACCTGGGCTTCTTTTAATTTGATCTAATTTGGTCTGATTTGGATTATTGCTTTGGCAGAGAGGCTTATTGGGACAATAAAACCTTAACAGTAACTTCTTCCTTTGTAAAACTCTGTTAAAGACTACTGTAGAAATATAATCCTCATTGTTTTCCCATGCAATGTTTTCTGTGACATTCAACAAATACAGGGCAAAGTCCCCTTTAGGGGCAGGAAGCACAGACAGGAGTCAGAGACAGATCAAACACACATATCAAATGGGCAATAGGCAGCTACAGATCACAAATTATACAGAAAAGATATACAGGTAGAAGTGGAGAATTCAAATCTGGGCTCCCTCTTAATCTAAACTACTTGAAGTAAGTGCTGGTTAGTTTTGTGTCAACTTCATACAAATGGAAGTTATTTTGGAAGAAGGAACCTCAATTGAGAAAATATGCCCACCATATTAGGTAAGCTTGTCATACATTTTCTTGATAGGTGAATGATATCTGGGAAGGCCCAGATCACTTAGGGAAGGACTATGTCTGGGCAGGTCTCTTTCCTTTTGAGGGATAGATGAAGAGAGATTAAAAGGTCTGTTTTAAAATGCTTACCAGGGAGGGGTCTTTACAGTTTCATTGGGGGCTAGTTCAGGAAAGGATTTCTCTGCTTTTATCTTTGCCACATCCACTGATCAGTCTAACTATTTATGTCCTGTAAAATTAGTTGACGAAGCTACTGATAAACTATGAGCTTAGAGTAGCTGTGTGTGTGTGTATAGTGTTTGTGTGTATGTGTGTAGTGTGTGTGTGTGTGTGTGTGTGTAAGTACAGCTGTGCCATGGGGCACTTGTGGAGGTCACAGGACAATATTGGGTGTTGGGTCTCATCTTCCACCTTGTTTGAGACAAGGTTTCTGGTATTCATTTCTTGCAAAAGACAAGCTGGCTTTCTATTTTCTGGGCATTCTCCTACCTTTACCTCGTATTGCTCTGCAGGAGTGGGATATTGCAGGTTCATATTTCTGTGTTTGACTTTTGTGTATTCAAGCTTGGGTACCTGCACTTGTATAGCAAGGATTCTACAAACTGAATCATCTCTCTAACCCAGATTAGGAGAGGAAGGAAGGATGTTGGTGATCTAACTGGTCCAACAACAGGACCTCTTTGCAGAGGCTTGTGATCAAGCTGCCAGTGCTACACCAGGAAGTTCTACTTCCAACAGAAAAAAAAGACCCAGAAAATAACAGAGGGACAATGGCAGCTAGTGATTTTTGAGTAGCTGTTTTATGTATTAAATTGTTTAAATTATTTAGTCTTTCACAAAACTCCCAGTTAACTCACAACAAGCTGCTGTTGGAACTTTTCCTGGAGGGATGCTTAAATGTCTTTTCATCCTGATAGAGCATCAGTGACAGAGCAAAGAAGCAATTCAGCTTCGTTCTTGCTTGGCAAACGCGTGAGTTTAATTGGGGTTAATTGCATGAATATTCATAACAGATTACTTACAAGAACATGGGCAACTCATGAGTGATTACATCACTGAAGAAAATGCTTCCATCTCTCGTTCTGTCTCTCCCCCTCTCTTCACCTTACATGTCTTCAGTAATATGTAAGGCCCTTTCCGTCTCTAACAGCTCTGAACTGTCTATGAAACCTTGAGAAGCAATATGGTTTGAGCCCTTCTTTTCCTCTTTGAGGAAAGCTAACGGGCACAATCTTGTTCAGGTTTCCTTGGTTCATCACAGAAAATGATAGTTCAAGAGAGCAATGGTCCTGTCATGCGAGGAGGACAGCGTTCCACACCCATAGTGCAGGTAAGGAGTCTTGCAGAGTTGCGTGACTTGTGCAGGACCCAGATACAGTAAATGACAAAGGCAAGTTACAAACTACTCTCTCTACATCCTTGATGACCTTGAACTATGAAGCCCCTTTTCTGTGGTTAATGTGAGTCTGGTTATATTTCTTCAAAAGAGAACAGGCCAGAAACCAAATGAAGATTCTAGACCTGTCAAAGTACTAAGAAAACTGGACAAACTTGATGTGAACTACAACTCAGGTAGATGGTAGAGGAGTGTCCAGGGGTGTGCACCCTATTCTCTGAAGACCTGGCTTAAGAAATGATCCCCAGTTCTATATCTAGAAGCTGCAAGCTTCGAGTCGAAGAACAAATGATCATTTGGTACAGAATTGATGCAGTCACTAGGGGAACCTAGGACGTTAAGGGCAGTTGTTTATGTAAGCATGTTTGCAGATAAGATGAGGATCTATTTGCTAAAGATGGGACCTGGGCTCCTACCTGGGGTTATAAAGAGTATGCCTTGAATAGTCTAGGAGATCCTGCTTGTTTCTTTATCCCCATCTTTCAGGTCTACTCTAGCATTCTATCCCATTCTCCCAGAAACACAGAGTTCTTGGTTTATTTAAAGATTTATTCAGGACAGTGGAGTGATTATTGCAGGAACTGTGAGTGCCAAGAGCCCTCATTTACTCTGAGATACCTTCCTGGAGACTGACACATGATATTAGGTGTCTTGCTTCGTGGCCTGGATGACACTGTGTACAGATACCTGAGCTCCTTAGTTGATTGTCAGACTGACTGAAACTACTTCCATTGGGTCATTGAAATCACGTGCATTTCTTCTGTCTCTTTCTTGCCTTGGTTTGATTTTCTTGTCTTCTGAGGGACTTTGGGGAAACTCACCTAAAACATATAGTATTCATGCTTATGTATTACATATTTATATGTCCAAGCATTGACAATTCACGGGGAGTGCTGTTTGCTGACTCCAGATGAATCTTAACTAAAGTGCACATGAAGATCCTGCTACATAGAATAGTGGGGCAAGTCCCACCCCTCTCTGTTCCTTGTTTCATAATGTGTGAAATGACAGTAACAACAAATTGGAGGAGTTGAAATTCACTGGATTAAAATATGTAAAACACCCAGTTCTTGATTATTAAAAATTCAAACAAAGTAAGGGTGGAGATATCTTTACCCCAAACATTACACATTTAAAATACTATACTCATCACGTTATATTGTAGCATACACATCTGTCTAATACTTGCAGTTGTGAAGAATTGCACAGCCTAATTCGAGCACTGTATTGCGACACTACTTGGCTGTCACCCTCAGGAGGCACTATGTCTGTAGACAGAGAAATAAATATTGCTGTTTGTTCTTTCACTTTGGTATATGTCAGTCCTGCATTGATCTTGGCTAGTTCTCTCCTAGGGATGCATGTAGGAGCAGTTTTCATAGCACAGATAAATATTAAAGGCATATTTAGTTTCCCACAGCGAACACGGTTGTGGAGATAAACAGGCGCATCATGGTAGAATGCTTTTGAAAGTAGATTAAAGGCTGACCATCACAGTGACCCACAAGGCCATGAAACATGTACCTTGAAGGAAACTCAGTGACCTTTTCTCTCTCCCTATGTGCCAGGTAATTTAGAATGTCTACTTAATCCAATGCAGAATCACCTGAGAAAGTTGTCTCAATGAGGAATTGTCTGACTTAGGGTTTGGGGCATGCCTTCCTTTGAGGGGTTTTCTCAGTTGGGGTAGATGAAGAGGGAAGACCTCTTCTGAATGTGACCAGCACCGTTTCACGAGTTGGACCCTGGACTGAATGAAAAAGAGAGGAATTGGGGGCAGTGGGCTGAGTGCCACCACACACACATCAATTCCTTGCTCTCTTCTCTTGGCTGCAGGCGTGCTGTTACTAGTTCCTTCTGCCTTGACTTTCCTGCAGTGATGCACGGAACTTGGAACTGGGAGTCAAATAAGCCTTTTATCTCTTAAGCTGCTTTTTATCACAGAGCTTTATCCCAACAACATGAAGTGAAACGGTGAAATCCTCTATCTTTTTGTTCCTCCGGCCCCACAAGTTTCTTCTCAGGCTTTTTGGTAAATGCTCCACTCAGAAGCACATGGCCAAGCTTTCTATAGTGTGTAAAGCGAGGGAAATTCTTGTCTGAGAAGGATGGCTTCTGTCTAACTTGTGAAGCCTGAGAAATCCTTGAACATCTATTCAAGAGGACTCCTCAGGACTGGGGAGCTGTCTCCACCAGGAAAGTGTTTGCTTAAAAGCAGAAGGAGATGGGTGTGGGTCCCCACCTCTCCTGGAAGAAGATGCGCATGGAGGTGTGCACCTGTGGTTCCAGATGATTCGATGAGGAGGGGGAGAGATCGACCTGCCATGTTGAATGATGTTTTCTTCCCCAGTCATAGAGCTGGTGGTGGTTTGAAAGAGAATGGCCCTCAAAGGGAGTAGTGTTCTTAGAAGGTGTGGCCTTGTCAGAGTAGGTGTGGCCTTGTAGGAGGAAGTGTGTCACTGTGGGAGGTGGACAGGCTTAGAAGTCTCCTGTGCTCAGGCACACAGTTGCTTCTGCTGCCTGTGGAAAAGGATGTAGAACTCTCAGCTCCTTCTCCAGTATCCTGCCTGCGCGCCATCATGAAGACAGATGATAGATTAAGCCTCTAAAACTGTAAGCCAGCCTAAATTAAATGTTTTCCTTTATAATAGTTGCCGTGGTCACGGTGTGTCCTCACAGCAATAGAAACCCTAACTAGAACAGAGCTTGACATGTAGTAGGGCCCTCAACAAATTTCAATAAATGGGAATACACTGCACTTGAGGAAAGAGACAGCTCCCATACTGGGGACCCCTGTTTCACATTTCACCATGCACTGCCTAGGATAGGTCAGAGAAACTGTGATAGTTGTAGTCTTGGAATAGCCAAGCAGAAATCAAACCCTTGTTTAAAGTTGCTTTTTGGGGTCGGGATGTGGCTTAGTTGTTTCTGCCTGCCTCATCTTCCCAACACTACATAAGCTAAACAGTGTACAGCGACAGTCTTGGGGGGTAGAGAAAGGAGAATTAAGAGGTCAAGGTCATTCTTCATTATGTAGCAAGAGTTCAAGGCCAGTCTGTAGCTCTTAAGACCTCTTTTTTAAAAGTGGACAAAGAAAAGGTAGTTTTCAATGTTCTGGTTGGCTAAAAGCTTGAAAGCTACCTGGACACCAAGAGAACCTGGCTTCCTTCTGTCTGAGCACTCCCTGGGAAGAGATATTTTGAACTACGTTCTACCCAAGTAGTCAGAATCCCTGCTGAACTGTAGATTTGAAGTAGAAAATGTTTTTCTGATTGGAAGTCATTTCTGGGCTTTCTGGGTTGTTGGGCAGCTACTGTTTCTTCTTTGTTCCTTCACCTGGAGGATTGACTAGAGACCATTCAGCCCTTTGGTCCAGCTCTCAGCCTCAGCATCCAGGGAACAGCTACTGAATGAAGGCACAGCAGGCATCTCTGTGGGGAGTGTGGAAGACAACCGGGAATCATCCCCTGGCATTCTGGGGCTGTAAGGGGTAATGGATCACAAAAGCTAATTCAGTTTCAAGACTAGGAATCCAAGGAGATTAAGTTTAGCTGTGACCCAGAGCACGAGGGAAAAGGCAGAAGCCACAGCAGAATGTAACAGCATCCAGCTGGTAACTTTCATCTCACAGGACGCCGCTTGTTAGGTTACTCTGTTATTAAGAGTTATTCATTTTAATCAGTGTTTCCTTTTGCTTCTTGGAAAAGACTGGATTTCTTAATTCAAGCTTGATGACTATTTTTGCTTCACAGTGGAAAGTTCCTGGAAGAAAGAGGATGGGGTTGTTACAACTTAAAAAAGAAAGTGGCAGGTTTGTGGAAAAGCAGCTGATGGGGGCATGTCCTCCGACGGGACCTTGCAGGAGGAAAGCAGCTTCCAGGCCCAAAGAGGAGCTTCATTAGGATGTATAGCAGTCATGCACAGAGTGATGGGGTTTCTGCAAAGACCACATCCTTCATTTCTCAAAATATCAGGATAGATGTAGCACCATGGAGACAGACTCAGCCATAGCAGGGCCTTAAAGAGCAAGGGAGACAGTGTGAGGGAGCAGTTAGAGGGCCTTCGGGCTCTTGGGGAGGGAATTAGAAGCAGCAAGCCACTGACATGGTGGTGAGAGTGGAGGGGAGGCACAGAAAGGGAGTTCTATGGCCACAGACTGGTAGCCTTAGTAAGCCAGGCTCAGCTGCCCATCCTCAATAAGCCAATAAGAGACACAATAGTAGTGAATAGAAGAAAAAACGAGGTTTATTATATGGTTTTCCATTGGGAAGATGAACAAAGACTCCATTGTCTTCTTGGGGTCATCAAGGCTATCTTTGAAACTTTAACATGAAATTTAGGCTTAAATAGAGGGCCAGAGGCATACACAACTAAGCAGTCCTGGTCCAGGGGTGGTCCAATCCACCATTGCCTCAGCCCCAGTGTCTCTTTCAGGTCATCTGTCAAGTTATAAGCAGAGATAACCCCTCTCTGGCTGGCCATGGAGCCTCAGGCTTTTCCTTCTCCAATCATGAGATTACTAGAGAAAATCCAATATTCTGGGGTACACCAGAACTGTATGACAGTCAAAGGGAGGGACACAAGTTTCTTTATTATACTGCAGTCCTGGAAGGACAGTTCCATGTGGAATAGGAGCCAGTTGTCTGCCATATACAGCAGGAAAGTAGGGAGTGGAACGGCTGCATCGAGATTACCACAGAAGTCAGTGGGCAGAGAAAGACTGGGTGGGGGCAATGTGGGTGTCCAATAAAGGCTGTGAACTTACTGGCCCAGGGCTTTGGGGCCTTTTCTCCCAGTTCATTTGTCCAGTCTTATTCTCAGGGGTGTTGTCCCTTTAATAAAATGTCTATTTCTCTTTCTAACCACATGTCCATGGTCTAATTCTGTGCCATAGGTCAGCAGTGACTCAGATCTGTGCCGGTAACAATCTCAACTGCAGAATCATCACCAGAGATTTCCTTGCCCTCAGTGAAGCAGAGTTAATGGGCGAAGAAAAAAGGATGAAGAAGGAATTTAAAATGGAGGGACTCTCCCAGCTGCTGAGGGCAGGCAGCCTTCCCCATCTTCTCATGCGCCGCTGCTTCTTGACCCTCTTCAGCTGCCTTTGCCTTCTGCTCAGATGTAGAGTTGCACCCATTAGGATCTGTGCCGTGGAAGGCTATGCATCATTGTTCTCAGGAGGGCTATGCATCACTGTGCAGTCCTGGAGATGATGGCTTGCAGTTAAGCTGTCCCTGGGGGCTCTGCAGATTTAGCGATTCACCCTCCTGAGAAGTGTGCCTGTATTAATATTGATGCCCCTGGGAGAAAATCGAATGCGGGGACAGCTCTCTTTCTGTCTCAGCCCATTTGAATCCATGTACTGCTTTTACTCTTTTGAAAGCATTTTTCTATGTAGTAAAAGGAAGGAAGGTTAGTTTCCCTGAAATGGGGTTTCAATCTTCCAAAGCAGAATCAATAGACTTTCTTCTTTCAGACCACCGGGAAGATGGTCCTCAGTCCAGCACAGTGGTCTCAGTCTTCTCTCTCACTCTTTCCTGATGAAGAGTGACACTGGGAGATGGAACCCTAACAAGTCCTCCCTTCAGTGAAACCCTTCTCCCCCTCCTTCCCCTTCCTTCTTCCTCCTCCTTCTTTCTCCCTCCTCCTCTTTTCCTTCTCCTCCTCTTCCCCCCTCCTCCCTGCTCCTCCTCCTCCCTCCTTCTCCTTTTTCTCCTCCTCTTTTCTCTTCTCCTCGTCCTCCTCCACCTCCTCATCTTCCTCGACTTCCTGGTCCTCCTGATCCTCGTCCTCATCCTCCTGGTCCTGGTACTGGTCCTCCTCCACCTCCTCCTCCTCCTCCTTCTCCTCCTCCTCCTCCTTTTCTTGCCTTGTGCTTGTTAGGAAAATGCTCTCTACCATTGAGCTAATCTCCATTCCCCCATTTTCTCTCTTTGTAACAAAGCTCTATCCCCTGCCTTAACAGGGTCTTACATTGCCTCGTAGGCACACTGATGTTGTTGTTCCAGGTCTTGAAATGATACACAGGGAAGCTGAGATTTGAACCTGGATTTGTAAAGTTTGATTCGGAGTTCAAGCGGTATACTGATGTGGACTGTTCCATAGTGAAAGGTGTATGTTAGAAGAAGGATGTATACAACATCCTGGTGGGGGATTCTGAAGAGTGTTCAGTCCCACAAGACAAAGCTGGCATCCCCTCTTACAGGGAGAAGGGAAGTCTCAGGACAAATATACACAAGGAAGCCATATTATGTGCTCCCTAGCATTTCCTGGGATACTCACAGCTTCCTGAAGCCTTCTTGCCTGTGATCTGGGACTCCTCCAGAGTATATAGTAGTGGAGTTTTCTTTCTCAGTAACACTGGCTGCATCATCAGTGTTACACCTGAGAGTGTGACATTCTCCACTTTTAAGCACCGACTTGTGCTCTGCTTTGGGAGACGGCTGTGTGTAAGGTTTACGAGGACACTAGACTGCCATATGCTGTGGGAGCACTCTGGGAATCTGGCACTGAAAGTGGGGTCGCCCTTCCCTGGGACACTGTTGAAGACCCTACAAGGACCAATGTAGTTCCCAGAGCAGTGACGCCTGGTGCATGTAGGCTTGGAACTCAGGGTGTGTGAAGGCACCTTCCTTTGTCCGTACTCCTCAGTATACAGCACTGGCGGTATTTTTTTCTTCTTCAGTGTGTACTTAGTCAATGGCTTCATGATCCATCATCCTCTAATTCTTCCTTCAGTAGAAGCTGCTGGGATTTTTCTGGAATGCTGAAACAGTGAACCGCGCTCTCAGGTGACAATGTTTCTAGAGTCCTGTTTCAAAGCTCTATCGTACAGGATTGTTTTGGCTATCCTGGTTTATTTGCTTTTCCATATGAAGTTGAGTACCGTTCTTTCGAGGTCTTTGAAGAATTTTGCTGGAATTTTGATGGGCATTGCATTGAATCTGTAGATTGCTTTTGGTAGGATTGTCATTTTTACTATGTTAATTCTGCCTACCCAAGAGCATGGGATATCTTTCCACTTTCTCGTGTCTTCTTCAATTTCTTTCTTCAAAGATTTAAAGTTCTTGTCATACAAGTCTTCCACTTGTTTGGTTAGAGTTACTCTGAGATATTTTATGCTATTTGTGGCTATTGTGAAGGGTGTTGATTCTCTGATTTCTTCCCCAGCCCTTTTATCATCTGCGTACAGGAGGGCTACTGATTTTTTTTTTGAGTTAATCTTGTATCCTGCTACACTGCTGAAAGTGTTTATGAATTGTAGAAGTTCCTTGGTAGAATTTTTGGGATCACTTATGCAAACTATCATATCATCAGCAAACAGTGAGAGTTTAAATTCTTTGTTTCCAATTTGTATTCCCTTGATTCCCCTTTGGTGTCTTATTGCTCTAGCTAGGACCTCAGGAACTATTAAAGCTCTATCCAGAGATGCCAGGAAGAGGCGACTGAGAACCAGATTTTATTTTAGATTCAAAGTCATGCCATGACAACCTTTGAAGAACCACTGAGTCCTCATTTTCTTTATTTTTTTGCTTTCTTTTTTCTCTATATGATATGTATCTATATGAGTGCTAGTGGTCAATTTTGAGTGCTGTTTCTTAAAACTATCCATTTTATTTTTAAGACAGGGTTTCTTAGTGGAGCTCTTTAGGCAGGCTAGGCTAGCTGGCCAACAAGCTCCTGCCTCTGCCTCCCCAGCACTGACATTACAAACGCATGCCACCAAACTTAGCTTTTTTTTTTTCTTTTTAACTGTGTTTTGGGTATGTTATTGAACTTAGTCCCCCATGCTTTTGTGGTCAGTGCTTTATTGACTGAGCCTTCTCTTCAGTTCCCACTGTGACTATTTCTAAGCTTCTGAGTTCACCAGGACACTGGCCCTGCAAATAATGGCTTGCTGGGTCTTGAGTGGAAATTCTGAAAAGGTCAGAGTCTTTGGCTGATGGTAAGAAGTCATGCTACTTGTCTCTCTTATCTCCTGAACCTAGACCCCGCAGATGGAGATGCTTGGATTTGTGAGTGGGAGGAAGAAAATGAGGGACATATGGAGGACCATCTTGGGACTCTGAGATCTACCTGGGAAAGCTGCCACAGCTACTAGTTGGTTTGTTGTCAGAGGAAAAAGAATGTATCTGAGTTATTATGATAGTAGTTCTGTGTCCACATAAACATCCCCTAAAGCTTCTGGAATCTACATACTTTATGTTGCTACACAAAAGAGAAATGGTCTTGAGCCATGATGGAAATGTTCTCAGCTCCAGGAGAATGGCCCAGACTCACAGACACCCTTTCCATTGCTGTGGAGCTAGGTCACGAGGCGTTTTTGTCCAAGTACGTAATGTATCTGCACATGATAGTTTTATACCCCACTCCCCTCTCCTTAAACCCACTTTCTTCCTGTTAGTCTCCTTTGTTTCTGGACAGTTTGGGTTCTACTTTCATGTCTTATATTCATAAATGATTTTGTGTCTATAATAGAAAATCAAGGAACCACAAAGGAGAGAAAACATGGTCTTTCTGAGACTGACTTAATTTGCTGACTGCCATCATCTCTAGTTGTATCCACCTTTTTTTCTGCAAATGACATAATTTTGTTTTCCTAATGGCTGAAAACAATTCCATACAGGCCATGCTTTAATCCTCCATTCTCTGCTGTTGGAAACCTACGCTGGTTCTACAATTCAGCTATTGTGAATATTGTCGCAGTAAACACGGTTGCACACGTGACACATTGACTTGGATCTTTCAAGCAAATATCCAGAAACAGCCACTAAATGGCTGGTTATTTAATGAAATGAGCAGACAATTCTTTTTT
>JAQHUG010000125.1:2411167-2426802 GCA_028555095.1 Dicrostonyx torquatus
TCTTTTTTCCTTGCTTCCTTCTTTCCTTTCATTCTTTCTTTTTTCATTTCTTTGTTTATTTACATAAGTTTTGGGGATTGAAAACAGGTCATTGTGCTTACAACACAAACACTTTACCAAACAAACCTCTTTCTAGGCCAAATATCTCTTTCTTTTATGACATACTTTTAATTTACTCATTTGCTTTATTCCTTAAAATATTAAGCACTAGGTTGTGAATTGTCATCCATTAAAAACAAGTGTAGTGGAATAAAATTCAATATTAACAAGAGTGCAGATTCAGGATCTGAGCAACAGAGCATTTAATTTAATGGAAGGTTGAATAAGAAGAAAACGAAGGGCTGACCCTAGTTGTGGCATCTCATCTGCTTCCTTCTTGCAAGCCAATGTGCAGATTGTCTGGAAACCTGTGTTTTGAAACAAGAGAACAAATGCTAGAAGAATGGAAGCTATCCACTTCGTAAAGTTAAATACATGAATGGGGGCCTGGAGACATGGCTCACTGGCTGCGAACACTTGCTGTGTAAGCACGAGGAGCAGCACTTGGATTGCCCTGCCTGTCACCCCCACCCTGTGAACTGGGAGTGACTTTGTATGTCTATACTGAAGCTGTGGGGAACAGAGACAGGCAGATGCCAGTTGTATTCAATTCAGTCAGCCCAAAGGGCAAGTTTTTCATTCAGTGAATGATAGAGACCCCCAATGTCTTCTGGCCTCTATATGAAGGCATGTTTACCCACACACTCAAATTCATACAGAGTCTCTCTCTCTCTCTCTCTCTCCCCTGCCTCCCCCCCCCCAAAACCCTGTGACCATGAAGTTGAAGCTAGTCTGCTTTCTACTAAGTACTCAATTATACCAATTGGGAGGGCTATCAGCCTTCAGTGTTTCCTCAGGCTGAATTCTCATCTATAGTGTAGTAGAAATGATTCTTTAAGAAGCTGGTGAAATACTGTACAGTCAAGGGTACACGAGTCCAGGGTACAGCACTAAGCTAGTTATTCCACACTAAACACCTGCAGGGAAGAAAAGGGGATTTCCATTGCTTTCTGCCCAGTGCCTAGGACATTGTGAGTGCTCAGTAGGTGTGTGAACACTATAGCTATCATCAGGCTAAATCTCAATTAAATTAGAGTTACTTACTTTTTACAGAACAGATTTTATTAACATTTTTTCAATAGGCCTTACATAATAGACCACATTGATTTTAATAAAATGTGCATTGATTAAGGCAAAATGTCAGGTTTCTGCCGTGAACACAATCTCCCACAGTCATTAAACAACATTATAATTTTATGAAATCAAGTCATCCACTTTAATTAAAAATAGCTTTTATTTGACCTTCATGTTATTCTAGAGGGTATTGAGTTAAGATTTAGCAGAGAGTAAATCACTTTAATCAGAAGCATTTTTTGGACTCTGAAAAATATAAGGTCCCTCCAAATGTTGCAAATGTGTGGTGCCTATGTGGTGTAGGAGGGTCCTTCTGTATTTCTGTTGTTTTTATTGGTTAAATAAAGAGATTGCCTCGGCCTGTAGGATAGGGCAGCCCTTAGGTGGGTGGAGTAGATAGAACAGAAGTTCTAGGAAGAAAGGAAGTGTGGGAGACACCATGTTTTCCCAGCCCAAGATGGACTTTGGTTAGAATCTTCCCGGTAAGCCATGACCATGTGGTGATACACAGATTACTAGATAATGGGTTAAACTAATACGTATAAGAGGTTAAAACTAATGGGCCAGGCAGTATCTAAATGAATACAGTTAGTGTGCAATTATTCCGGGTATAAGCTAGCCAGGGCCAAAAGCAGGTCTGCGGCCGGAAGCCGGGTGCAGGGGAACACAGCCGCCACAGCCCGCTCCTCCTCTTAGTACACTTATGGTTTCACCCCAAAGCATAAGCAAAGTGTATCAGTCATATCACCCCAAATTCTACTTTGGGGATGAGGTCAAGTGTTTAGATGCCCCCCCCATTCTTGTCTTCATTTTAAAAGCAAAATCACAAAGCTGAAGAGATTCTCTTAGGAATCCCCTCTTCTAAAAGTTTTCTGTCTCCTTGTACATTTTCCTTTGCTTTTCAAACTATCAAATTCTGCCCACCCCATTTCTATCCTTGCATTTTTGTGTGTGTGTGTGCATTTACCATGGCATACATGTGAGGCCAGAAGGTAATCTATGGTGCTGGTCCTCACCTTCCATCATGTTTGAGACTCAGTGTCTTCCTGTTGCCACTGTGTATGCCCAGCCCACAAGATTCCAGGCATTCTCCTGCCAGAGCTTCCATCTCACCAAAGGAGCTGTGCATCTGGTTTTAGCTGTGATCCCTGGAATTGAAACTTAGGTCTTCACACTTGTGTGGCAAGTTCCTTTCCCACTTAACTATCTTCCCAGGTCCTCTGCTTGTATTCCAAATGAGACACTATGCATAAACAGAAGTACACCCAATTCTAATGACAGATAAAGTTTCATAACTCCTGCTCATCCAAGTGCTCCTGTAGTTTGGTTGGAGAAAAAGTTTGAATGTTCAGGTTCAACCTCATTTCTAATTGCGGACTTGTGATTGAGCAGCCTACAAGCAGAGCTCACCTGAGACTGATTAAAACAACAAGCTAATGAGCCCAGGCCTTCTGCTGGGTAGCCAGCAGGACCCAGTTCTGCCTCCTGCTAGCACTGTGCTTCTGAGAGCACCAAGTGTCAAGCCTGCAGGCTTGGCTCAAACAGTAATTATAGTCAAAACATATTCTAACTAATTATCTAATTCTGATGAGCTGTTTATGTTTAATTTTGTGAATATTGCTTTCTGAAATGGGTGACCTTGTGTGGAGCATTTCAGACCAAGGAGATAGGGGTATTAAAATCCTCCAGATACAATTAACTTATGCTTGTGTCCCATCCAATTCTTTTATTTAACATATGAGCTGATCATTAGCTAAGAAAATGGTAATATGACTAATGCAGTCATGTGTTTCAGGGCATGTGGTCATTGCTAGAGGGGGAAAAATCAAAATTAATATAAAAGTATCTAAAAATAACAGTTCATAGTTCTATTCTTGTTCAACTATTTTTCTCCAAAAGACATGTTTTCCCCTGGAGGTAGGAGGGAGGTTCTGAAGACTTGGGAAGTACTCAGAGGCTCTGAAATTTCCCAGAACCACAGGGCTCTTCCCTGAAGTTGTAAAAATAACAAACAATTACTGAGAGAGGAGGTTCTTCAGTGGAGCTGCCTGCAAGCTGTGCACGGAGCTCCAGGGATGTGACCTCTGTGAGTTATCGTATGCACTGGCCTAGATGCCTGGTGATACAGGTGATGGTGGTCCAGACAGTGTGTGTGTGGAAGGACCCACTGCCTGCTTAGCTTTGCTGTGATCCCAAAGCTACTTTGAAAACGAAGATGGTCAGAAGAACTGAGCATAATATTCCTCCGTGTGTACAGCAGTAAGAGGCTCCCATGAGTGTGACCATTACTGTGTGTGCCTGTTACCTTAGCAACCTTGCTGTCTTTACACACCTCCATGTGTACAGCAGTAAGAGGCTTCCATGAGTGTGACCATTACTGTGTGTGCCTGTTATCTTAGCAACCTTGCTGTCTTTACACACCTCCGTGTGTACAGCAGTAAGAGGCTCCCATGAGTGTGACCATTACTGTGTGTGCCTGTTATCTTAGGAACCTTGCTGTCTTTCATTTCTGCTCATATTCTCTGTCTTCCCAAGTAAACAATACCACAGAAATTCACAAGCTCATTTGTGTACAGTTATTTTTCCACAGAAATGGGAAAAATATGGGCTTAATACAATCAAAACACACTCTATTCTTGTGTGAAATTATAAAAATTAATAATAAAAGTAATGCTGTTGATCAATGGAATAGGTTGAAGAATGATGCAATAACCCATTTATATTCAGCTGACTTTTGATAAAGATGCTAAGAACACATGAAGGGGTGGCACAGACTCAAAGTGGTGCTGAGAAAACCGCTTGTCAACAGAAGAGGAGGGAAATCGATCTTTCTTTTATATCCTTCAAGAATCAGGTTAAAACTGGTGAAAAGTGACTGTGAAACCAATTAAGAAGGAATAATGAAAAATTGCAAGATTGTTGACTGATTAGAGTTAGGGTTAGGGTTTTTTTTAATATAACTACAATCAAAACAGCAAAATGACCATGCTAAGAAGTTATCTGCACAGTCAAGGCAGCCAGCCCTTGAAGTGGGAGAAGATTCTCAAGTCATGAATCTGATAAGGGTTTAACAGCTAAGACATGTGAGAAATTAATTCTAATGCCAAGGAGTTAATGCATCAACTGAAAAGTTGCCAAATGATGTGAAAAAGATAAATAAAAATATGCTCATTATCTTTAATTTTTGGAGAAATACAAAGAAAATTCATAACAAGGGGCTAGGAAAATGGCTCAGAGGTGGAGAGCATTTGCTGCTCTTCCAGACGACCGGAGCTGACTTCCCAGCACACAAACTGGGTGGCTTGCAACTGCCTGTATCTCCAGGTCCAGGGGATACAATGCCTTCTTCTAGCTTCTGTGGTTACTCACACCCACGTACACATGACATACATTCACACAGACACCAGGCATGTTCACATACAAATAAATTCTTTAAAAGAGACTCATAGTGAGATATAACCTTGAACCAACTGTCATGGCAATCATCAGGGAGTTGAAAGGTACCTAGAGTTGTGGATACAGAGAAAAGGAATCCCTTAGTCATCGCTGGTAAAAGGATAGGCTAGGACTGGGACTCAGAAAAGGAATAGAAGTTCACAAGAAAACGATAAATAAGATGTTCCTTTTATAGGCTTTTCCCTGAATAAAAGCCTGCCAGCCAGTCACTTGTTCTCTTGTCTGCTTCTCCTTTCTGACTGACTTGCAGTTACCACAGGCTGAACAGGAAAGAGAAGGAAGGACAGAGAGTTGTTGGTTAAAGGGTACAAAGGCTCGCCGTGAAGACTGGGTGGCTGAGTCACAGTGATGCATCCGACACATGCTACAAAGAACTAGGAAGGTGACTTTCAAGTGACTCCTCAGGAGAAACTGGTAAATGAATAGATGGTTGTTAATTACTCAGACTTAATCATATCACCAAGTGTGCAAATAACAGAACATCACATTACACTCCACAGATACATACAGCTATGACCTGTCAATCAAAGAAATCTTACCAATAATTTAAGAAAGAGCAAGAAGGGAGAACAAATACCCACCTGCGAGAAAAGCCTTCCTAAATGTGGCTTTCTTCCAGCTGAGACTTGCCAGTGATCAGTCAGCAGTGAGTTCAAGGCTTTGCTCCCTGGCGCATGTCGTCCATCACTTGCTGTGGCTGGAAAGATAAAGGGAAGCTACCTCTGCTTGGAGAGCACCAGGAGACTAGAGCACAAGCCACAAGATGAGGATGTGCTCTCTGACAATTGTACACTGTCTCTCATTCAATGAGGAACTCTCCTGGTGCATTAAAAATCAATTCTGTAGGAATGGCCTCTATTTGATGAGTGATTTTTCTAGAATACAAACCATGCTTAAGAGCAACACAAAATTCTTTCTTCTAAGTTTTTTCCCCTGGTTTTCTAACATTACTTGAATATAAAAGTTAAATTTTTAAAATTTGTTCCTGGTTGTGTTTCTAAAAGCCAGGTGAGCCCCAGAGACAAGCAGTCTGCCTTCGAACAGGGGCCCACTATGCATTCACACATGATGCAGCACAGTAATCAAAGGGTTCCCCGGTGAGATAGAGGGTGGGTTTCATTTTCTGCTCAGGAGGAAATCTGTCTGAAATCCACTTGCTTTCAAGTTTAAATGAACAAAATGAACACTTCATATGCATTTTATTGAATAACTAAGGGGGGGAGTCAATTATTTTGGCATGAACTATTTTTTCTCTTGTCCCATAATAAAGTATTATCTACTTGGAAAGTTTAATTGATATTTCTGGAACATATTTGAGTAGAGGCATTAATTTATTCATGATCCACATTCTGGTGAGAATAAAATATTATAGACTACCTTTTCTTTCTTTAACTCTTTGAGAGGTAGAATCACATTTCTGGGGCCAAGGAGATGGCTCAATGGGTAGAAGTGCTTACCACATAAGCCTATGAGCTGAGTTCAATCCCCAGGGTCCACATAAAGAGCCAGATGTAGTGGTGAGCATCTGTAATCCCAGTACTCCTACTATAGAGACAAGAGAATCTCTGGAAGCCTATGGACTATGTAGCCTGGGGAATGATGCCCAGAGGCAGGTGGGCCAGGTAGCCTGGGGAACAATGCACAGAGAGGCAGGACCAAGATTGATTGTTGACGGGTTTCTGTCCTGCCAAGTTCCCACAGTTGTTAAGTCCCAAAGAAATCACACAGAGGTCTACATTAGTTATAAACTGATTGGCCTAGTAGCTCAGAATTTATTCTGAGTTAAGAAAAATCAGGTTTGATCAAGGAAGACCACCTGAAAAATCTCTGGTAGGAACAGATGGCCCAGATATCTGAGTTCCACATCCAGAACAGATTCAAGATGCTGCCTGAGATGATCACACCTCACAGGATACTCAGTCAGGACTTGGTCATAATTCTAAATTTTCTTTAGGTTTCCATAAGATTATCAGTGCCCCCAACCAGGAGGAAGTAGACTGGAAAACTATGCCCACATTCCCCAAAAATGGACTACGGATATTTTCCTTTGTTTATAATGTTTGTTATAAGTTGTTATGGCTAATGGTCAGGAGCAAAGCTAAACAAAGGATATTAGATTCAGAGTTCTTGTTTTTTAAAAATATAGGGGGAAGTGCTGTGGGACAGTAATCTGTGTTCTGCCACTTATATTTTAAATAAACACTGATTGGCCACTAACAAGGCAGGAAGTAGAGGTGGTACAACCAGGCAGGAAGTAGAGGTGGGTCAATGAGAACAGGAGAATTCTGAGAAGAAGGAAGCCCATTCCTCTGCAGTCCTGGCCCAGCTGCAGAGCAAGCAAGATGTGACTGCCTCACTGAATAAGGTACCGAGCCACGTGGCTAACATAGATATGAATAATGGGCTAATATGAGTTATAAGAGTTAATAAGAAGCCTGCGCCAAAGGGCCAATCAGTTTATAACTAATGTAGACCTCTGTGTGATTTCTTTGTGACTTAATGATTGCAGGAACTGGGCAGGACAGGAAACTCAGACAATAATTGATCTTCAGCAAGATGGAAGGCGAGAACTGAATCCTGAGTGTTGTTCTCAGACTTTCACTGTACACAGTCCCCCACTGGACTCCAAAGTAAGTTTTCCTATGATATGGGAATTAATTGGTTACCAAATACACAATAACAACTATGGAACCTCATTCTAACACTCAACTTGCTGTCTATTCTGATTGGCCATTAATAATGTCATTCAGCTTCCAGAAATCTCATTTTGTGGGGATCACCATTGGATGTATAGAGATCCCAATAGACTGCCCCAAATCCTGTCCATATTCAAGGCCTTTTTCATGAAGCTATGGGTAAACATTATCTGGGAAGAATGTAGACTTCTGCTAGCTGATTCAAGAGAATCTCTGCCTAGAACTGAATCCCTGGTGAGAGGCACCCTTTGTGTTACAACTAACACCAGGTGAGATATGCCTGCTACCCACCCAGTCACTGCCTCTGTATCTACTACCTACTGCTTCATGTTTCCCTAAAATCCGTGCACATGGTCATCATTTAATCCAGTCCTGTTCATCCTTCAGGATTATGCAGGCTTTGCCTTCCCTTGACAAATCTTTGGAGTCTATCAATATCCTAAGAAGCAAGTACTTTTGGTCTATGTTCTGTCAGCTTGTAGTAGTTTTTGAACTAGTGCAGGTGTAGTCTTTGTGTTATTTCCATTGCTTGTTTAGGTGTGAGCCTCTTGGTCTTGTCTTTCACTCATGCCTGAAGCCATGGAAATTCCTGCTCCTTGAATGATATTTGTAAATAGAGGCTTGAGGTCAAGGACCTTGATTCTGTTATTTTAGATTTCCTGAGTGTTTGTTTTATTTTCTGAGTATCCCTTACCTTAAAAGAATTATAAATTCAGGGTAGTAACACTCTCCTAATGGGTCTTCTCAAAGCCTCTGCAGCTTCAGAGAAGCTCAACATATGTCAGAGACTCTTCCAGTAACACAGTTTGTATCCTGTCATGCTACAGCTATCATTTTGATTCTGTTTGGTTCATCCATATGCCTCTTGGGTACTTGCCTTGAGGATTCCAAGTCATCACAATGATACTGGCTCATCGATGTTACTGCATGACCAAGCAAGTGCTACATTATGGAGCCAAACGTGGTGTCCAACAACAGAGGGATGGATATGAAAGGCAGTGTATCCATCACACAAGGACAGTGCTTCATCCATGTAGAAAAATGAAGTTCTGTTATCCATAAGAGAATGGATTTACCTGGAAATAATCATCTTAAGCCAATGAAGGCCATCCCAGAAAAACAAAGATCACACCTTTTTTCTTATTTATAGTTACTAGGGTCTATGTAGCCACACACATACCACACACATACACACACACACACACACACGAGAAAGAGAGAGAGAGAGAGAGAGAGAGAGAGAGAAAGACAGACAGACAAACAGAGAGATAATTACGGTAGATACTAAATAAGCTAAGGTAACAAAAGGAACAAATAAGAGGGTAAAAAGTGAATGGAGCTATGACCAATGTATGTACCAGTGTGAAAAATTTTTAAATAAAATATTCCTAGAGTTGTATTTAATATTTTGAAATGATTTTCATTGTTTTCTAGTTTACTATGCTTCAAAATCAGAGCTTTATTTTTTATAATTTATGGTTGGCTCCTTTATATTCATACTTAATCTTTATAAACTTTGATCATGGTGTGTTTTGCTCTTTCTTTTTCTGTTGACCATTCTCTGCTAAAGCATCCTGAATATTTTTGTCAATCTGTTCTTCTTTTATGCTCAGCCCTTGAGAGTCTATTGGAATGACTTCAACTCTAGCCATATATGTGACCATGTATCATATGAATTTTGTATGTGTATGTTTGTGTGTGAAGAACAAAGCTCAACTCTGAGTATTTTTTCTAGATGTGTCCAATCTTTTTTTTTTTGAGACTAGATCTCTCATTGACCTGGAAACTGTTGAGTAGGCTAGAATAACTGGCCAGTGAACCCCAGGGATCTACTGGTCTCTACTTCTGTAGTGGTGGGATTACAGGCACATGTCACTATTCCCAGAGTTTCAATGTAGGTTCTAGAGATCAAACTCAGATTTTCCTGCTTACGAGGCAAGTACTTTACTCATAGAGCTGTTTACTCAGGCCATCAAATATAATTTTGATGAAGAAAAACAGATTGAGTGTGGTTAGGATGTATCTTTTCTTATATTGACTCTTAAATAAATAATTCATTCATTCCCTGCTAGTTGGATTTAGTCATACATTTATAAAACAAGTATCTATTGAACATCTGCTGTGTGCCAATTTCAGATTAGGAAATGAGTAGAGAAAAACAGAAAATCTATGCTCTCATGAAACCAACAGTAATTGGGATGTGGAGAGGAGAGAGAAAAAACTAATTAGACTAATAAGAGCAGAATATTTCAAATGGTAATTAAACACTATGAATGCTGATAAAATGTGATATGCTTTGAAATGAATATGGAACTGTGGTAGTATCTAGTGTTCTAGATGAATTCAATGAAGAGGTTGAATTTCAGATGATTGAGAAAATATTTAAGGAGCCACATTAAAGCTAAGGCTAAATAATGAAAAAGTATCAGCTAAGAACTTATGGGAAGGTTGTGGTTAAGACTGTCAATTTGACAGGCTCTAGAATCTGCTAGGAGACAAACCTCTGGCACATCTGTGAGGGAGCTTTTAGATTCGGTTAACTGAGGCGAGAAGACTCATCCTGTGGCCAGCACCATTTTATGGTCTGGGACCTTGAACTAAATAAGGGAGAATGTGAGCTAAGTCGCTTTGCTCCTGACTCTGGATGCCATGTAAGCCTTATACTTCTGCTGCCATGACCTACCCACAATGCTTAACTGTACCCTCAAACTGTGAGACCAAATCAATGCTTTCTCTATTGAGATGGGTTTTTTTTTTGACAGGCATTTTGTCAGAGTGATATATTGGTTACACTGGGTAACTAATATACAGAATGATAATGTATACATGTATACAAAGTACCTAAAATGAGAAGGAAAAGGGAAAATTTTGGGAATGGGAGAAACTGGAAAATGGTAGGTAACTAACTCCATCTTAACTCAGAGGGACTTGAAGTTTGGGAAAGAAGCTGGATTTTGTTCCAAGTGAAAACAGTAAGGGGACATTTGGGGAATCACAACAGGAAGGGGCATGACCCAACTTATGACTAAATGACTTTACTGTGAAAAATGGACTGGGAAGATGAGACTAGAATGATTGAGAACAGATAGGAAGTGCCTGCAGCAGTGGGGATGGTAGATGGCAATGGCGACAAGACAGGAGGCAAGGGGAGTGTAGATGTCACAATTTACATTTGTGGAGGAATGTAGCACAAATAATAAAAACCCAGAGACAGATATTGGGATGCAACCTGAAGATCAGAAAAGCAAAGCAGTCAACCACTAGGGAGGTTTTACCTCTTAGAAATCCTCAGACTGATCTGCATTGATCTTGTGTAGCCCAGAGTAGTCTTGAACTCACAGAGATCCATCTGCCTCTGTCTTCCAAATCCTGGGATTAAAAATATATGATACCACTGCCTGGCCTCTAGTGGCTTAGTTATACTTTCTGATATCCAGGCAAGCTTTAAGTATAAAACATAAATTAAAATATCACTATATTTCCCATTTTTGCCTAAAATAAAAAGAAGGCTATAGCTAATATAAGAAAAATAGATATATTAAGTACAATAACTTTATACAATATATACA
Source organism: Dicrostonyx torquatus (assembly GCA_028555095.1). Classification (NCBI taxonomy): domain Eukaryota; kingdom Metazoa; phylum Chordata; class Mammalia; order Rodentia; family Cricetidae; genus Dicrostonyx; species Dicrostonyx torquatus. The sequence continues at coordinate 2,422,062 of JAQHUG010000125.1, forward strand.
GGCAATAAATACATCAACAATGTTTAGCCCATTTGCATTTGAAAATTCAGAGAAAATATTCTATATCTATCCTATCTTGTTGAGTCTAAAGTCTTGTACCTAATTTATTTTCTATCATAACTTGTTTTCTCCATCTGGTAAATAAGTAAAACTATAACTATGTAGTCTTCAACTCCCCCAGAGGCCCAAGAAGGAAATAATATTACCCGAGTAAGCAGGAAGTGTGAGCAAGTGATTTCTGAAAAGTATGAGAAATGATAGAAACAGCTGACTGCCTGGACAGTCACCCAAAGTTTCTCTGCAATGTTGGTCATCCATCTTCAGCCTAAAGGTCTGCTTTTCTGTGAAGCAGGATATTCTGAAGGGCTGACCCTCCTTATCTTGGCAATGTTTGGCAGTCAGTCTCTTTAGCATCTTTCTTTTCCAAGTAGGACAACATTCTATCAGCAGTTGAGGCAAGTTCTTGCCCAGTACCTTACTTTTGAAACAAAGAAAGCAAACTCTATGAGTAGTTTCATCTATGCCCATCATCTTCTTTGAAGTAGATTGTTGCTGCCAGGAGCAGGCATGTCTCATTGCCATAAAGAAGAAAGAACCTACGTTATTAAAACATCTTAAATGACATATTCTATAAATCTATGAAGTGCTTTAAGACAGCCTGTCTATATATCTCTGTTTGACATTGAAAACATACCTAATATGACTCCAAGTTTGATTATAATAGGTGACTAATTACTCACCTGCTTTTTCTTATTATCCTAAACAGTTGGTAATAATAACTTTCAAGTTCTAGAAATTTACACTACATTATTAATGTATAGCTACAGTACCTTGAACAAGATTAGAAATGCATGTTTAGTCTGATTTAACAAAATTAATCTTAAATTTATATTAATATACAAAATTTGTATATAATATAAAGTTCAATTCAATGTAAAATGTTTAAAACATTAGTAATTAGTAGTTACTTTTTAAAAATAGATTCAATAATCTACCCTTTTATCTTTTTTTTTTATTTTTCGAGACAGGGTTTCTCTGCAGCTTTGGAGCCTGTCCTGGAACTAGCTCTTGTAGACCAGGCTGGTCTCGAACTCACAGAGATCCATCTGCCTCTTATCATATTTATATCCTCCCTTTTTTCTTTTCAGAGTAGATTAAATTATCCACCCTTTTATCCTATCATATCTATATCCATTTTTTCAGAACAATAATCTTGAATCTAATTGTCTTTGTTTAGTTTTTTTTCTTGACCATTACCAATAACAACTTGAAATCAACTCCCCCTAACAATGACAAATACCCGTAACCTGTTGAATGACCAAAAAAATCACCTATAACACTTGGGATTGTGGGCATTGTATTCTAAAACTTACCTCCTGCTATCTGATGGAGATGACATCTTTAGAGGATCCTTAAAGGAATTTTTTATTAGCTGTCAAGTTCTGAGAGAGGTAGCCTTACCACTTGTTGTACAGTCGCTGTGTAATGTGAAAGTGTAGGGCTTGTCTCAGTCCTGGCTAGAGTAGTCTGTGAGGCTGGATCACCTCAGCTGGCCATGTCAAGATTGTCCTATGCAGTTTATAGTTCAAAATCAATCTTTGTGTTTTACAGGTTGTGTTTTTCAGCTAACTGGTGTTATTATAGTCTGGAGTAATTGCTTTTGTGGGACCCCACCCCCCTCATGGAGACTTCAAGTATGCTCATGGTTCACTGCAAAAAACTGATAGAGACTTAAACCTGAAATCATGTACAGGAAGGTAAAAGAAATTTTTTCTAAAATTATTACTCTATATGATCATTAATATCATGACCAATAGCTTAATATATAGTATATATATACATATATATATGTATATATATACACATATATTAATCTTATGAATCTTATACCTTAAGAAAAGTTGCTACAGAATCAATATAAAACCAAAGGATTGGGAGATTAGCAGCAATAAAATAGTCATTTAATTTTTTTTCTTCTGTCCCATGTCAGGTGGCCCTTCTGATATGAGACAGAGATTAGATTTTGGATTCTACTTTAATAAGCATACTTGGGTTTAGAGAAGGAAGGAGTCACACTTCAACTCCAAAGCCAGTGTTAATTTTTAATTAGGCAAAAAGACCATTTGCATTATATGTCTGTAGAGAACATCAGAAACAAATTTTGGGAAGATTTATGAAATTTTATCCTGTTGTAAATGTGATATACCAAAAGGCCAATTTACCCTTGAGACATATTTTTTCTGAATGATTTGTCTTTTTTCTTTAGATGTCTCATTTGTCCAGTGGTTTTCAGATTCCTTAGCTGGATAACTTTATTCTCCTGATAAGATAGAAACAAAACCCTTCCCAAACCATAAATTTGGGGAAAGTTATATCTTTTGGCAAGTTATATTTGATCAAATAAAAAACATTTGTTAGTTTTAAAGGTTAGTTTAGGTTAAACGGTCAAGGTGCTTAATGAGCTATCATTTCTTCTAATTAAGAGGAGTCTCTTGTTCAAATAAAATCTTTATCATTTTTGATGATATCTATTGCTTTTTTTTTCTCCTGTGGAAACAAAAGCAAAACCCCTTCTGCAACATAACACATGTTCTGGTTTACATCCTGAGATCAGTACATCTTTAAAGTATATTGACTGATTTAATTTAGCAGTTTTTCCTATTATCCAATGTCTCTCAACAACTGTTCTTCCTTCGTCATTAACATTTAGAAAATTCAAAGTAAATAAAGCATTATTCAATCTATTTCTGGGGCTATTTATCATCCCTTCATTTTTTTAACATATCCTTTAGAGTTTGATTTGATCTTTCTATAACTGCCTGGCCTGTAGGATTGTGTGTTATATCTGTAATATGCTTTATATTCTAATAAGCAGGAACATGTTTCATTTTCTTAGAGACATATGCTGGAGTGCTGTCTGTCTTTATTTGCACAGGTATACTCATGATATCCATAACTTCTAGCAAATGTATGATTACTGAATCAGCCTTTTCCAAATTCAAAGCAGTTGCCCATTGAAAACTTGAATATATATCAGTGGTGTGGAGTACATATTTTAGTTTTACAAATTCTACAGAATGAAACATCCATTTTCTAGATTTTATTCCTTTGAGTACCCTTTTGGCTACTTCCTGCAGGTAGTGGTGTTTGGTTGTATAAAGAAAAAGTAGGACATTTCCTTATAATTTTCTTTTCTTCTTGCCACAAAATGGAAAAGGTTTTTTTTTTTAAACCTTTGCTATTGACATGATGTTTCTTTAATGAAAGTCTGAGGCTTTTAGCTTATTTCCAATCAGTAATTGATCAATTTCTGTATTACCTTGTGCAAGAGGACCTGGCAGACATGTATGGGATCAGATTGTGTTATATATATGGGATGATGCCTATTCTTGATTATATCTTGTAACTGCAGCCAATTTTGTATCATCTGGTATAAATTTAGCTATTTCAATATGGAAAACAACTGTTTCTGCATATTGTGAATCAGCAACGATTTTCGGAAATTCTTTAAAATCTCTTAGTACCACGAAAATAGCATACAATTCTGACTTTTGCACAGAATCATAAAGGCTTTGTTCTGCTTTACTGAAATTTTCTGGTTTGTATCCTGCCTTTTCTGATTTATTTGCATTAGTATAGAATATAGGGGCTTCAGTTATCAGTGTGTCTCATACAATATGAGGAAGGATCCAATTAGTTCACTTTATAAATTGAATTCTCTTGCTCAAAAAAATTCTCTCTCAAAAAGTACTACAAGCTCCTTTTCAGGGTTCACTTTCCCCCCATAATTTGTCAATTTAATCATTATTAAAAGGTACTATAATTTCTGCTGGGTCTATTACTGCTAATTGACAAAATCTCAATTTTCCTTTGAGAATTAGCTCAGAGGTCTTTTCCACATACATTTTAAATGTTTTACTCAGTTTATGTGGTTAAAAGATTCATTCTAAGATACTGTCTTCCCTCTGCACTAAAATTTCTTTTAAATTTAGCAGAATGTTTGGAAGTTAATATGACCAGACTGCAGTTAAGATTTGGATTCACACAATCCACATGTGCCTTCTGCAATTTTTTCTTCGATTAAAGTTAATTCTTTTTCAGCTTAAGCTGATAATTTCCTGGGACTATTCAAGTCCTTGTCACCATCTAAGGTTTTATTTAAATTAATCAGGTCATCAGGTCCTATCCCAACAGTGTACTGTAGATGGAAAAATATCTCCTAGCAATCTTTGAAAGTCATTAAGAGTCTGCAATTGATCTCCCCTAATTTGAACCTTTTGGGGTCTATTTTTTGATAACCTATTTTATAGCCTAAATAATTAATAGAATTTCCTCTTTGTATTTTTTCAGAAGCAATTTTTAATCCCCAACAAGGCAAAATTTTTCTTACTTCTTCAAACATTCTTTCTAATGTATCTACATTTGAATCATATAGCAAAAGGTTGTCTATATAATGGTAAAGTACAGATTCAGGAAATTGCTTACATATCATTTCCAATGGATGACTTAAAAAATATTGACCCAGGGTAAGACTATTTTATATTCCCTGTGGGAGAATCTTCTATTGATATCTTTTAGCAGGCTGAGAATTATTGTAAGTAGGCATTGTGGAGGCAAATTTTTCTGCCCCTTTATTGTAAAGGTATAGCAAAGAAACTATCTTGTAAATTAATAACTATAAGAGGTCATCCTTATGAAATAGAGATGGTGAAGGAATACCAGATTGAAGAGTGCCCAGTGG
>JAQHUG010000125.1:2439572-2450545 GCA_028555095.1 Dicrostonyx torquatus
TGAGAGACCATGTGTTAACAAAAGCAAGATGGAGTTACAAGAAACAACTTTGGAGGTTGACCTCTGGCTTACACATGCTTACGCATTCATGCAGACACACAGGCTAATTTTATGTTATCAAAAGAATTAGTAAAACAGAATGGATAAGGCAATGTTAATAATTCCCCTAATGAATATATCACATGTATAGATAAAATTGAAAGTGACCTAATTCACAGTGAGGTTCGCAAAGCTCTTAAAATTCTTCTGTGCACAGGTCCTTGACCCCCATGCTGTAATGCCTTCTAGAGGTGGTTTGTCCTTGGGAGGGTGTGTTATGGGCTGGGCAATATGTGTCCTCTTACTCTATTCATACTCACTTTACTGTCATATGTGAGGGGACAATTTCCACTTATTGTCCATCCCTGGACAGCACATTCCCTGGTTGTGTTTATAATGAAGGTGGGCAGGAGCAGCACCTAAGAGCTATGCTCTAGCTTCAAGGCCATCAGAATTTCCTAGTGTTTTCGCCAGAGCGAATGGACAAGAATCTGTGCCCACAAGCAGACTATCGGAATTTCCACAGCAAAATCTGCATGCAAGTCAAGAGTAGATACAAGGTCTGTGCTAAAAGGTGGTAGTATGGACAAAGACAGAGTATACGAGACAGCCATGCAGAGAGAAGCTGGGGCATGGGAAGGGGAGAGAGAGGCTAGAAGGGAGGGGTGGCTAGAGTCACCGTTTCTCCTCCTTTCTCAGTGTTCCAGTGCCATCTCAGTAGTTGTCCTTCTGCCTGGATGTGATCTACACCACATGCCCATCTATCTATCTTTAACATAATCACACAGGACTGAGAAGATAGTTCAGCCGTGCTGTTGTGCCCAAGTCCTAGGACCTCTAAGAAGACCACCACGGAGCCACACTTCCACATGCAAAAGCAAGGTTTCATTTATTAAATACGGGCTAGCATGGGCTCTCTGCCTCACAGTCTGACACAGCAGATGGAGGGAGAAGGACCCTATCTACTATTATAAGGAGTTTTAAAAACAAAAACCACAAAACAGTCACAAGGTTACAATCTCAAAATACAAAATTAGGTATTCTGTATTATAATTGGCTAGAGAACAGATAAAGCTCAGCTGTTAGTCCTGATAGGCTATTATCTAAGGGGAATAGCAACAGCCCCCTGGTTACATCTTCAGACACCTGCTGACCCTTTGCTAACTGCAGGGCTATTTGAAATATTACCCAGTTGGTAGGGGAAGTTGGGTGGTCAACATTCTCTGTATGACTGCTGGTGGGGGAATGGGCTGCAGTCAGCAACTTTGTGTAACTTAGGTTTCTCCATTAGCTAATACTTCCTCTAAAGAAGGGTCCTGCAGCCTTCAGTTTCAGCTAGGGGCTGGGGGGGTCGGCCTTCAGCTTATCCTGGGGTCTGGGATGTAGTTCAAGGTCCCAAAAGGGCCCAGCACAGAAATGAAATCTTTTCCAGCCTTTCAGTGCTAGCCCAGAGAGCCAGTAAAGTGCCATGTAAGCATGAGGACATGAATTCAGTCCCCATCTCCTGCTCCGTGTGCAGAATGATCCATGAATCCAGTTTCAAATGCGTGAGTTTACTGAGTATATAGCAAGCCAAGTGCAAGGACAGATACCAAGTAGCAGGAGGACAGAGAGAGTCAATAGTCAGCAAAACATCCTCAAATCAAGTGCTCAAACATCCAGGAAGATGACTGGAGTAACTTTACCAAGCAAGCAAGCAAAAGCAACATCATCAATTTGGGTACTTATAATATCTATCAGAAATTGACTGAGGATGTCCTACTGAAGTGGTTACGCTGGAGTTACTGTCTGAAATATTTCTTCTTAATGGAAACATTTCATCCAGGAGGGATTTGGGCAGCTCATGACTCAGGAGGCAAACAAATGTCATGTCTGGGAAAATTAAAACTTGTAAGATTCTTGAAGGCCCCTTCCCAGCTTTAGAGAGGCAAGAAACAAGTGGGGGCCAGTGGGAGACTGATGAACTGAGTTGAGAGAGGAGATTCTCAGGTCCATGTAGCTGCTTGCAGGTTGTGCCAGCTGTCCTAGAGATGCAGCTTTCATGAGCTGCCATAATGCTGGGGTGAACTTTTAGGTAAGGCAGCTGCTTTTGAGTCATTTCTGCTCTGGGAAGCAATTCCTCATTCATACTCCTGTTAGTAACCCCAGTAAGGGCTTATTGCTTCACCAAGCTGCGTTAGTGCAGTCATGCAGTCATCCTTTTGATCTGTCATGGGTTCTCTCTCTCTCTCTCTGTGTGTGTGTGTGTGTGCATACATGTGTGTCTTCCCAGAAGAAGGCTCTCACACACTATTATGTATCTCTAGGCAGAAATGATAGTGAAGAGAATTTGTATGCATGTGTGTGTGCACGCGTTTGGATGTAAGCATGTGGCGCCGTTGCAATGGATTTTAAGTGTAGGAGTAAAACTCTATCAAGTCACTGAAATGAGAAGAGTTAGAAAATATCCTTTTCCTGTGTGCTAGCTACGTGTGCTCGACTTCATCTGGTTCAACTTCTGGTAAAACTGAGGTGCTAAAATTTTTATCTTGTGTCTGGGGATGTAGCTGAGTTGGTAGAGTGCTTGCCTAGCATGCATAAAGTCCTGGATTCCATCCCCAACACTGCATGAACCCAGTGTGGCAGCACACCTCTAATCCCAGCATGCAGGAAGTGGAACTTTAGGAGGATCAGGAATTCCTGGTTATCTTCAGCTATGTGATGATTTTGAGGCCAGCTTAGTCTGCATGAGATCCTATCTCAAAGGAAAAAAATAGTCAAATAATGGGGGTCAAAAGATGGTTCAAAGGGTGAACCATCAAGTGATGACCTGAGGGGATCCCAGGAACACACATGGTGAAAGATCTGGCTCCTGCAAGTTGTCTTCCATGTATCATGGTGTACGCGCACACCACACATACACACAGAGAGACACACACACAGAAAGAGAGAGTAATAAACATTCTAAAACAAAAATTCAAAAATTATTTTTTAACTTGGAAATGGAGATGGCATAATTGAATAGAGTAGAGGGGTCTAAAGCAACTATTGCTATGCTATAGAATGGCAGGATGGATGCAGATATTGAAAGTAGTCCCTGAGTGGCTAATCCTGGGAGCCAAGACACACAAGAAAAAGTTAGAGGATAGCTACTTGAAGGAGTCAGTTCTCTCCTTTCATCAGATGAGCCCAGGAATTCAATGCTGTTACCTGTTTAACAATTTCTCCAACTTAGAAATCATACTTTCTTTAAATCGTACTTTATGACTATTGTGATAGATTTTTAAAGTCATGTAACTAAAATCCTCATTGGAGAAGCCTTGTTTCAAACACCGAGGTTTTAAATACAAACAGGCAACGGAAGCTGTCATTCCTCTGCCCATGATCCTAGAATATGGACACGGGCTCTCCCGTCCCTGTCCCTCCTCAGTGCCTCACCATAGGAGACAGTCGACATCTGAGTGTTGAAACAGTGTATTCTCAATAGCAACCTCATCAAGGCCTCGGTAACTATTTACATGTGAAACACACCTGTCATCGAGAGGCAGAAAGGCCCAAGGTATCTGTTTGTCATTTGGTGCCTTATGTGTCAGGCAGTAATTACCCCTGGTGCCTTCTGAAATGAAGCCTTCTCCTGCACAGGCTGACTCTTGTGACAGCTCCTAACTTGCTGGAGAATAGCAAAAACTGTTGGAAGAGGGCATTGCAAGACTTACCATTCGGGCCTGCAGGGGGTGGAGCTGAGCCCATTTTGATCAAGAGGTACAAAAATCACATTCCCTGCCCCCTCCCACCCAAAAGCTGGAGACAGTCTTAGAGGTCATGGCACAGAGAAGTTAGATGAAACATTCTTTAAAATGAATGCAGCACGCAGCTTGAGCAGAGACATTCTTTCATTTACTGCATTAAATAAGTAATCATTCCTTCAAAGAACAGTGACAGACACCCATTTACATATCACAGGGATGTGTGTTCCCACATTCCCACACTCACCAATGCTAGCGTTCAGTTCCGCTTTCTTTAGCCATTGCCAAAATGGTAACTTCAGAATATTAGCTTCAACGTCACACTGAGTAACCCTGACTAGATTTCAAAACTGATGACTAGAACAGGGCTTGCTGATAAGTAGTTCATGCTCTAAAAGATTCTCCAATTCGGAAACAAAATATCTTTATATATAACATATTCTATAGCAAGTATATAATCAAATATCTGTTTATAGATTTGTTACCTTTTATTTTGTGTGTGTATGTGCGTGTGTGTGTGTGTGTGTGTGTGTGTGTGTGTGTGTGTCTGTGTACATGCATGCAAGTACCTGTAGAGGCCAGAAGAAGGCGTCTGGATCCCTGATTCTGGACTGACAGGCGGTTGTGAGATGCCTGATGGGTGTGAGTGCTGGGAACGGAATCTTCATCCTAGGCACGGCAGCCAGTGCTCTTAACCACTGAACAGTTTCCTAAGTGCAAGGTTATTATTTTTGCATTAATTATGCTACACAACACACAATTTGATATAAAATTTAAATTGGAAATGGTGAATAAATGCTGATAAAGACGATGGAAAGTCCATATATCCAGAGCTACTCACCAAGCTTAATAGAAAGTTCTGGGCCTGGACAATAAGGTCTTCATGGTTGGGGAAGTAGCAGAGAAGGTTCAAAGAAACATGTAACATTTGTCTACCATGAGGAGAGCCCTGACTGGAAAGCAAGAGGCGAACAAAAACTACACCCCTGACTTCTTTCATAGTGTTTACATTCTCCATTGGCTGCCAGAGAAGAATTTTATGCCATTTCAGAAGAATAAAATGGGCAAATTGTAACTTTTATTACTGTTGGAGCTGCATTTCTCCATCTTTTGAGACTTTAACAGGGAAGAATGCTGATACTCTTATGTGGGAGACACACAGGCAGTGGGGTGGGGAAGGGCTGGGATGGAATGTGGAAATATGGTTTCATGAGGGTCAGTGAGAGAGCTTGGCAGGTAAAGGCATCTCTACCTGTACATTACTATCAAACTCAGGTCATCATATATAAACACATAGTCACACACACGTTTGTGTGTGTACGTGTGTGGTGTGTGTGTGTGTTTAGTTCTGCTAGAGAACCTTGAAAAATTGACTAACACAGCTGTGGGACACATAATGAGACAAATTGTGGGAGTTGTTTTTCCCTTCGAGCATGTGGGTCCCAGAGATTGATCTCAGGTTGTCAGGGTTGGCGGCAAATGCCTTTACCTGCAGAGTCTTCTAACTGGCCAGATAATAAGTATTTTTAAAGACTTTATTTATTTATCTATTTGTATCTTATCTTGTATGTATGTGTGCGCACACACATGGTAATCAGAAGAGGCTTTGAATCACTTGTAGCTGAAATTACAGGCACTCCTGAGCCACCTGAGAGGGTTCTGTGATCTGAATTCCAGTCCTCATGAGTGAACAACAGGTACTCTCACACAAGTGGCTTGTATTCACACAGAAGTATATACAATTACAAATGAATTTGAAGGAAACAACCAATTCTCTAAAAAAACAAAAAAACCCCAAAGACAGTACCTAATGTAAAATATGGAAAGAAAAAGGGGTTTTTAAAAAGTAAACTGAACTACTGAGACCCAAGAAACTGACCGGCGGGTTAAGTTTGTGTAGGTGAATCATAGGAAGAAAGGCAAAGAGAACAGAGAAAGAAGATGCTTGGAAATTTCAAAGTTAGTGGAGGATAGAAACTCATGTTTAGTGGTGCTACAAGAAGTGTTAAAGGATATTCTTTTTTTCCTTTTTTTTTTTTTTTGTTTTCTCGAGACAGGGTTACTCTGTAGTTTTTGGAGCCTGTCCTGGAACTAGCTCTTGTAGATCAGGTTGGTCTCGAACTCACAGAGATCTGCCTGCCTCTGCCTCCTGAGTGCTGGGATTAAAGGTGTGCACCACCACCGCCCGGCACTAAAGGATACTCTTACAAGTTGAGACATTGTGTCCTATGGTAATGTGCATCCATGTTAGTCCAGATCCTTGGAAGAATGAGTTCCTAAGCAAGTGTAAAAGATTAGGAGCTTTTGCTTACCAAAGTTTTAAAAAGAGAGCATATATATATATGTATATATTTGTATATGATCTTTACCAGCTTTAATTATAACACCAGAAACTGTAACCCTACAGCATGGGGCTTATAAGGTTTCAGGATCTGCAATATAGATTATTTAAAAAACAAAGAATAATGTTACAGTATTAAAAGGTTTCTACAAGTTTTGCATAAAGTGATAGAATATCAAGCCCATGTAGACTGACTTCTGTTAAAATATGTTTTGTCATTTCAGATAAAGCCACTGAAAAACAATGAAACATGACTATTACCAAAGGAGAAGAATTGCTGTGGAATGTTGAACTGATGATAGTTCCATAAATAATATACAATTCATAAAATAGCATCTGCAAATCAATAAGGAACACACTAAACCTGCAATCAACCAATGGATCAAGAAGCATAAAAAGTAATCCAAGCAAGGAAATGAAATGGTCCCCACAAATGCAATGGGGCAATTTATGAAGGAGAGATTCTGAATAACTTTCTGAAATTATTGAAGTTGTGTTGTTGTTTGGAATGGCAGTAAGAAATCACTCTGGGAAATATTTTCCAAAATTTTCTGTGAAGAATGATGTTTGATCATCAAATTGAATGTTTTTCTTGACTTAGGCTATAAATCCATCTTTGACTCTATAATAATAAAGTTTATTATGCTCAAGAATCTTGTGTGAGTCCTTTTGGAGAAGTGTAATAACTCACCTACATTATTTCTACCACTTTTCTCTAACTTCAACTACTATTTCTTTCCTTTAAAAAGACACATGCATGTGTCTGTATATGGGTTTGTGCATCTGTGAGTGCAAGGGTCTTCAGAGTCTGGAAGAGGGCACGTGTTCCTCTGAAACACAACAGTCAGTTGTGAGGAGCCCTATGTGGGTGCTAGGAGCATAACTGGGGTCCTCTGCAAGAGCAGTATGTGTCTTAAACACTGAGCCATCCCTCCAGTTCTAAGTCTGACCATTAGACATCACTGCAAACCAATGGTCTACACTGTGCTTAACTCTGTGCTATGTGTTTGCCGTGCATCGATTCATGTTCATTTCAAGGATGAGGAAATATGGAAACTCTGGTAAGTTCAAGAGGATACTAACTACTGATCACATGACTGGTGAGACTGGGAAGGGAGAAGTAAAATTTTGCCTCTGATGTTGAGGTCACTAGGCAGTATGGTGTGGCTTTGCTGAAGAAGGAAAGATGGGAATAACATGTGCAAAATAGAGTCAGTGGGGGGATAGAGTAGCTTCTCAGAAGTCACGGGGCAAATATCAGATGTTAATAACAAAGAAAATCCCTGTGAACAGGAAGATGCTTGAATAAACATGCAGAGTTTGCATGTGTTCCAAGGAGATTTACAATTAACAGGGGCAGGCTCAGAAGGAAGCTCTGCTGGTAGTGTCTACTTAGCATGCAGGAAGTTCTGGTTTCACTCTCCAGCACATCATGACACCTGTAATCACAGCACTTGAGAGATGCAGGCAAGAGGATCAGAAGTTCGAGGGCATGGTTGACTACATAGCCAGTTCAAGACTAGTTTAGGCTACATAAGATCTTGCCTAAAAAGTAAAAGTAATAGTGGCTAGTGGAACTTTGAGAAACAATTTGAGATAAAAAATTGAAATTGAATAGTCTTAAAATGTCATAAATAAGCATCTACTTATATGAAAATAATGTGGGTATCCAAATGTAGGAACTAATATACCTGGCTAGCAAGAGTTTTCTGTGTGCTTAGACAGACAGATCGTTTGATTCCTATATTCTTTATTCTTTTTAATTGCTAATTTTCTTCATATATGCATGATATTCATAAATAGGAAGTATTTTCAAAAAGGGAAAATGAAAGTGCAACTATTTCAGCTGCTCAAGGTAGAAATGTGAAGGAATGAACATAATTCCACCAGATTTAAGTAGCATCTTTCATGACAACTGCTTCTGAGACCCTGGTATCTTCTCAGAGGGAGACTGCTCATTAAGCACATTTCAATAATGTAGCACAGAAATATGGCTAAGTTACTAAAGAGTGATGGCTCTCTCAGGATGCACTTTCCACGGGGACTATAGCTTCTCCTCAAATACATTTTCATTCAATTACTGTTTCTGCAGACTGGAGTCATATCGTGCCTAAGTCGGATAATCCCCCTTTAATAGGGGTCATCCTTTTTGCCTATAAGCTGGCTCATTTTATGATTTGGAGCCTCTGAGGAGTTTAATGATCTTATGTTCTTTTGAGACTTGCATACAGTTTGGGTTTTGCCAACTCAGACGGTGTGCTCTGCATGTGATGACTGTAGAAGCGTTAACATCTCACCTGTTCAGAGGGTGCTGACAGTACCTGACCCTGTGTGCTTGCTAATTACAGGAATTAGAGAGAGGGCTTAAATAAGAAGCACACTGGAACGACCTTTCATAGTAATAAAAGCATACCAAGTATAGTTATGTCAATTACTTGACCTTTTGTCTATTATATGTACTGTCATTAATATCTAGTATGTATCATCAATAATATATTATCAGCAATATCAATCTGTCATGTATCTGTCATCTATCTCTCTATTTTTGAAGCAATTGTTGTTGGTGAGAATTTCAGGAAGTCGAAGGTCTCTGAAATAAAGATACATTGTGGTGTGGTATAAGCATTAATCAATTCTTATAATTTTAGTGCAAAGCACTTCAGTCTTGTTGCATGCCTATCTCTCTCTGTTAAGCTATTTGCCTCCAGTTTTTTTAAAGTACCGTAGCCAAAGAATTCTGTAAAGCCTAACTGAAAGTTTGTGAAGAGTGAAACAGACATATCTGGGTGAAAATCCTCTCTCCATCTCTGGCTTTCTGATGAGAGGCAAGGGTTACAGTCTCTCTCCCAGCTCAGCTTCGGCATTGTAGACTGAGGGTCCTGTGAGGCGACTTCTCAACGTACAGCACTCGATTGTTTATGTAACTGACATGTCTCACTTTTCAATTTGAATTTATTCCTACTTCAGGAATGGAAAAATAGGGGTGTTTATTGATTTTTATGGGGTTTAAATGCAAGAAGACTTGTAAAGTATAAGGCATGGTGGTCTAACCTCTTGTAGATGTTTGATAGATACTTATTCGATCATCTGACACTGACAAGGGTAAGACACACCATGGGAATTAGCTCAAGTAATTAGCTAATGACTTCAGATTCTAAGCTTCAGTTTAATTGCTGCTATGAAAGATGTCTCCCTCATTCCTTGACACTGCAGAATCTCTACCCTTTGCTTGACATTCTTCCATCTTTCTGTTTAGAATATTGTTCCCACTTCCCTTAAGTCCTTACATGTCACAACCTGTGCCTCTTGGTCTCCAAATATGAAGTGACATTTAGGGCAGGTTTATGAATTTTGGAGGCCAGGGATTATACTGTGCACATGATTGGTTGTGTAGCATTCAAGTCACAGTATTTAATTTCCCCGTGTGCTGACATCATTAAAGGCACCTAGAGGATAGTGTAAGTTGCTATTTGAATGTCCTTTGAGATGTCAAATGCATGGATGTAACAGTAGTTTTGTGTGAGTTATGTCTTAGCTCCTGTTCCCAACCTCTACTACTATGGAAGCCTAGGCTATTTCGTAATTTTTATGCATGTGTGTATGCATGTGTATGCATATATGAGTTTTTGTGTGTGCTGCTGTGTGTTACATATACATATGGAGTTCAATGTAAACGTATAGCAAGTTTTCTTTTCTGATTATCTTTGGATTACCAAGCCAAAGATAGCAACAAGGAGTCTTTTTATTCATTATGAAAGCTTGACCTTTAGCGTAGGCTTGTCTCCAACTAGTTCTTAAAACAAATTAATCTGCTTTTATTAATCTACATTTTGCTACATGGTTCTTTACCGTTCTTCAGTATGGAATGTCTGATTTGCTCTGAGTATCCTGGTGAAATCTGCCCATCTAGATTCCTCCTCCTCCTCTTCTCTTTTTATGGAAAACCAGCATATCTTTTCCTGCCAACTAGACCATTGAGTTCTTTATTGAACTAATCAGAAGGCACCTTCGCAAAGACACATGACAGTGTGCAAGAGATTATCCCACAGCTTTTCCCCCTTTTGTCTAAAATAAAAAGGAAAGGTTTTAACTCTAACACAGTAAAACTATATATAATGAGAATAATTATCAGGTAAAGATTACATTCATAATGTCCAGTCCATTTGTATTTGGCAAATTCAGAGAAAACACCTTGTTATCTATCATTTCTTGTACCTAATTTACTTTCTATCATAACTTGTATTACTATCCTAAAAATATCTTTTTAGACCTTAAAACATTTTTTAGATAAACAACTTAGGCTTTTATGTTTCTTAAACTTATATACTTTACACCTCTTATGAAAGCTACTTTTCTGAATTTGGTAAGAAGGAAAACTATAAAAATATAACTACTTGTTCTTCAATCCCAACAGAGACTCTAGAAGATCGTAATATTACCTGAGTAAACAGGAAGTGCAGAGCATGAAACCTCCAAAACTACAGAAATGACAGAGACACCTGGACAGTCACCCAAGTTTCCTCTGAAACATTGGGGGCTCATCTTTGGCCTACAGGCCTAGAATATTTGACAGACTTTTTGGTAAAGCAGGAACTTTGAAGCACTGTCCTACATTGTCTAGGCAAAGTTCAACAGTTACCTTCTTTTGTGTACTGCATGTTCAGTTGAGACAAGGGCAAACACAAACTCCATGTGAAGATTCTTTGATGCCCACCATCCTATTTTTTTAAAGTAAATTGGTGCTATCGGAGGCAAATATATCTGATTGTCAAGAAGAATTATGTTATTAAAACATCATAAATGCCATATTCTGTAGATCTCTGAAGTATCTGATGACCATATATCTCTCTAAAATACATCTCTATTTG
>JAQHUG010000125.1:2451670-2480020 GCA_028555095.1 Dicrostonyx torquatus
CTTGCTCTGATGTGCATGTGGGTCTCTGGCTCTATCTCCATCCATCATGCAAAATTTTTATGTTGAATATCTTGATCGTAACACACAGTCTTTTAAAGGTAACATGTATACCTGCATTAACACAAGTATAGAACATGTGGTGTGCACAAATCAACTAAAGCTGACTTTTTGTTCTATGTTTGAACAGGTGAAAGGTATCTGTTAACTTTGTAAGGCTGTTTGGACTGCATGACAAACCTCTACCCATGACATATGAAAGAAAGGCATGTAGTAACCAGTCATGAGAAGTCTGTCGCTAACAAGATTTATTATGTCTCCTCTAGTCTCAGAGCTGTTCCCATGTATAGGGATTAGCATATACATCAACTGTCTTGCATTTTCTTTCTTTTTTCTGCATGTCTATAACCAAGATGTTTAGGAGTTCTCGCCTGACCAAATCTAGTCTTTTTTGAGGCAAGCAGTAGTTTTTTGTTTCCTGTGGAAAGAGAAACTAAACCTTTCCGTCAATACAATGTATTATTTGACTTCCATTCTGAAGCTAGGACATTCTTAAAATATATAAGCTGGTTTAATTAAGCAGTTTCTATAATCCAGTGTCTTCAGAAGCTTTTGATTTTTGTTCATTAGCATTGAAAAAATTCAAGTCAACAAGCATCATACAGGATTCATATACCCTGTGTATTTCCCATCTTTACATGATTTTTTTACGTTACTGTACTCTTTCTTTATAGACTTTATTAGTTTTAAACTATTTTCTATGATTGTCCATACACATTTTCTTTAGTACGTAAGCACATTTTAATATATATATATATATATTTAATATATATATATATTGTACCTGTGCAGAGATATTTTGGTCTGGCTCTGATTTTTTGCAGTGTTCTCTGACCAGGAGACAAATCTTCAACAGCTAGGCTTTCACTGCAGAACGCACTGCTGGTGGCTCCACCCACTCTGGGTCCTCAGGCAGCAGTCAGAGCAGCATCTCGTCATCCCAGCTGTGGATTGTGGGGCAGCAGGTGCTTGAACCTAGTGCCAAGTAGTGAGTAGGGTGCTGATTGCTCAATGGCTCAAGCGTACAGCCAAGCCTCTTAAAAGAGCTGCACCGCTTTATGCTACAAGCACTGGCCATACCCAAGAGACCACGGTTGCCAGGCAGCCGTGTCTGACTCTGTGTTTTGAACATTTTTTTCAGCTTTCTCAGGCCCTATGTGGATTTACATGCCCAGACATTGGATACCATTTATAGCAAGCTTGCTTTTTGGACTATCTTTGGGTTACCAACCTGCAAATAATGACAAGGATTAATTTTTAAAGCTTGGGCTTTGGCTTAGGCTTGTCCCCAAGTTGCTCTTATAGCTCAAGTTAGCATGCTTTTATGCAGCTACAGTCTGCCTTGTGATGTTTACCTCTTCTCAGTACAGCAAGTTCGACTTTCTTGGAGTCTGCTGGTGAAATCTATGTGCCTAGATTTCTCCTTCTTTTCTTCTCTTTCTCTGGAAATCCTGCCTATCTTCTCCTACCTAACTACTGACTAATTATCTCTTTATTAAACCAATAAGAAGGCACCGTATGCAGAGACACATCTCTACAGTGTAAACAAATACCTCACAGCAGACAAGCCTGAGTGTCATTTGTCAGGCACTTCCCAGAATTTGTTTTGACATGGAGTCTCTCACTCGCTTGGACCTCACCCATTAGACTGGGCTGACTGGCTAGGAAGCCCCAAGGATCCTCTTCTCTTTGTCTCCGCAGTTCTGGAATTACAATCATACACGACCAACACAGACTTCAAAAAGTAGCTACTGAAACTAAACTCAACTCCTCATGTTTCAGACTCCCAGATATGACAAACAACAAAAATATCCCCGAAGAAATCAACATGTCACTAGTTGGCTCTGTGGCTAAGAATAAATACCAGTTTCAGAAATGTAGCCACAGGCGACCGCTCTCCTTTTTGGCCTCTGGTTTATGTAACTTACAGGTATTTCAATGGTTCAAATATCAATGTGCTGGTATGCATGCAGCTGCTGATCTATAAAGCATGTGGCATTTTGAAATATCGATCTCTTTGTTGCCAGCATGTAAGAGATATTAGTGCAGCTGGGATCCTATTTGTAACTATGGGATTAGAGTTATAGAAGTGGAAAATTGGAGTAGACCAAAATGCATGTGAAATGGAAAGTCCAGTTGGCAGTGGGGCTAAAGATGGAGAATAAGAAATGAAGGGAACATTATTTTAAAAGCTGACTCATGCAGCAGAAAAGGAGCAGCCAGACAAACAAGCTTTGGCTGCTTCGGTTGCCCGCACTTCCACGTTGATTTTGAAGACTTAAGTTCAGCATGACAGCTGGAACGGACAGAACTGAGTTGATTTTGGAAAGATGGCATCCCTGTTGGGTGCTGGCGTTTCTGTGGAGCATGGAAGAAGGAAGATGAGTTCAGATGCGAACCAGCTGTGCTCAGGAAAGATTGAAAAGAGGGACAAAGTCAAGAGCTTAGAATATGACCTAACCTGGACATTGTACATTTCTGTTTATCACTTGTATTACGAAGTCTTATGGATCCATTCGTTTTAAGTTGTGCTGGTGAACTTATCTTTCATTTCATTGCCTGACTTTTTAGCAGATTCTATATTATCTTGCATATCTGCCTTTATCAGCCCCCTCAACCTTAGACAATAATCAGGTTCCATGTGTGAATCCACATAGGAGTTCCTTGCACACTAGCTGTTCAAAAAAAGAGACTCTATAATTTTTTCTATGTGTTGGGGTGTGTATGCACATGCATGTGCACACACATGTGTGGAGGAACAACCTCTGGTGTTGTTCCTCAGGCACTGTGTTCTCTGTCTCTCTCTCTGTCTGTCTCGCTTTTTCTTTTGAGACAGGGTTTCTTAGAGGTTTAGAACCTACCAAGTAGGCTGGGCTGGCTGGCTATCCAGTGGCCCCTAGGGAGCTGCCAGTCCTTAGTTCTTCTGCACAGGGATCACAAGTGCATAGGTTTTTATGTGGACTTTGGGAGAATCAAACTCAGGCCCTCTTGCTTCTACTTTCTAGAAAATAAGAACTTTCTCAACTATCTTATTTCCCCAAACCCTGTACCCAAGTCACTGAGGACTCATCTAGAAGAACAGTAGGATCATTTGGTTCATAGACAACCCATTGGAACGATGAAGTCCCTATCCGGGGATTCACTCCCCGTTTTCAGCTGGAACTGATTCCTAATTCACTGAAGGAAAATGTAAAACCCTGAAAGTTTCATTTCTGAGAAACAGTAGATATGCTTTGTAAGAGAGGAAGAAACCAAACTATGTTCTAAGTTTAGTCAATAAGAAAGAAAAGAATACTTTACATAATGCTTCTAAAATCACAGAATGCTTTCCTGTTAGGGTTTTCTTCATTTTAGAAATCTCTTACTGATTATAGGCTACCATGCCCCTGAGATCAACCCATAGAAACCCTCTAGGAGATTCTTAGGGCAGACTTTTATAGTGTATGGTAGAGGCAGTTGTGACTAAGTAGTTCACTTACTCTCCTATATTCCAGCCATCTGTCATGTAGAGAGAGGCCACACAGGGCGGTAAGCTTGTGGGAGATCCTCCATCCCCCTTTCACACTTAGGTCGTGTCATGCTGCGGCTGCGAAAGCTCATTGAGGAGTCGTTCGTTTGTTCTTGTTTCATATCTGATGCTGTGAATAACATTCCACACACAAGCAACTGAAAGGAGGGCAGTTTTGTTGGAGTAACAGCTCCAGGTTACAGCCAATCATTGTAGGATGATCAAGGCAGGCACTTCAAGCTTCATGGCTACAGCTAGGAGAGGCAAGAACAGGTGTGTGGGTCCTTGCTGCCTGTTCCTGTTTGACTTTCTCTTGTCTAGTGCAGGCCCTTTGTCTATGGATATCATGCACCAAATGTGGACTAGGTTGTTCCCCATCAAGACAACTTCCCACAGATGTGCAGGCAGGCCAAACTGACCTCTCCTCCCACGACATTCCAGGCTGCAGCAAGTGAATGGTTTAAGACTATTATCACACCATTCGCTCCTTTACTCTGTTAAGTAACAGGAAATGCATGTTATGATGCTACCCTATTAAGATGAGGAGCTTCCCAAGCCCTAAGGAATAGTTGTGTTCCCTGCAGCTCCCTGGAACACCAACCTGGGAGTCTATTTAGTGTGCTCAGTAGCATCAGTTCCCAGGATGCTGCTGCTGGAAACCCAGCCTTGCTAGATACTGTGGCATTTATCTTTTGTAGAAGTTTTCAGTTGTTCTTTCTTGTGCATGTGTGTGTATAAATGTGTGTGTGCAGATGTTTATGCCTGTGTGTGCAGTGGTGTGTATGTGGCTATCAGAAAACACCTTGGAGAAAGAAGTTTTCTATTTCTATGTGAGTCCCGGAAATTGAACTCAGAACATGAGTCTTGGAAGCAAGTTCCTTTACCCTGTGAACCACATGAAATGTAGACCCTCAGACATTTTAAAAAAGATTTCTGAACTTGTCCCATAGTTACTTTGTTGAATATCTTAATCGTCACCATAGAAATTTTGCATGATGGATGGAGATAGAGCCAGAGACCCACATTCACACCAGAGCAAGGGACTGAGCTACCAAGGTCCAGTGGAAGAGCAGAAGGAGGGAGAAGATGAGCAAGGAAGTCAGGACCGTGAGGGACTGGCCCACCAACAGAGACAGTGTGCTTGATCTATTGGGAGCTAATCAAATAAACCTGGACCAAGACTGAATGAGCATATGACCTAACCGGACTCTCTGAATGTGACTGCCAATGGGGACTGACTGAGAAGCCAATGATAATGGCACTCAGACCTATCTCCTCTGCATGTATTGGCTTTTTTGGGAACTTATTCTATATGGATGCACATCTTCTTAGACCGAGATGGAGGGGGGAGGGCCTTTGGCTTCCCATAGGGCAGGGTATCCTGCCCCATCTTAAGGAAGCAGGGGAATAGTGGGGGAGCGGGAGGGCCTGGAACAAGGGGAGTAAATTTAAATTTTTCTTTTAGCAATAAACAAAAACCAAACAAAAACAAAAACAAAACAAAACAAAAAAGCATAGTGAAGTATGAGGGTGCTGCCTGGGTTGCTGGGGTTGGAGCGTCACAGAGGGCTTAGGTGTGGTAGCTCTCATATTCCTTTATTAGATTATGTCTCTAAGGTAGAGGAGTTGGCTCCATTGGTTAAATTCTTGCTGCACAAATGCGAGGGCCTGGCTTTGATTCCTCAGATATGTGAACTAGCCAACACAGTGGGGCCCTCGGAGATGGAGACAAGTGGATGCCATGGGCTTGCTGACCAGCCAGACTAGCTGAATCAATGATCTCCAGTACAATCAAACACACTGTCTCAAGAAAACGAGATGGATAGCAACTGGAGAAGCTACCTGAAGCTAACCTTTGGCCCATGTGCCCATACACATATATACATATATGATAACATCCTATCTGTCCTAATTGGCATCCTTCTTGTTTGTTCAGTTTTGTACAACCTCCTGAGTAACAAAATGTGACAGCCTTCTTATTTTTTAAATCAGGATACCTGAGTTTTAGTCATGTAAAAACCCATGAACTCATTTGCTAAGTCATTTTTCCTTTATTCATCTTTCTGTTAGATTAGGGCTACACTCACCTGCAACAGCCCCTCTCCCTAATGTAAAAGTAATGGAAGGTATCCTGTTGCAATTGTTGGTAACTTCCTAATGCTTACTTTCCTAGACCCTATGCTATGAAGGTGACATATCCAGTCCCAAGCTGAACCTTTGCCACCTGTGAATTAGAGACAGCCTCATTGTAAACACATGCTGAGCTGCTCAGCTGCACCACATAGAGCTTCCTCTCGGCCCCTAAGACTGTGCGACGAGACCCCTGTTTAACCTCAGTGTCCAGAACTCCTTTCAAATTCCCCCACCACACTGTCTTTCCCTGACATTAGTAATTCCCTTAATAAATAATACATCTCTTACCAAAATGGACGCCCTCAGTGTCCCTCTTGAGCCCCCAAATCTGAGCCCTTAGAGTCTTCATTTCTATTTTTCTAGTTGTTACCATCAGACAGCGACACGGACTGAGGTGTAGTAGGCTGTTCACATGATGTTGGCTCACATTCCGGATGCAGACAGCCTTAAGTCAATGTTTATCCTCTCACATCTCTATCTAGCCTTCTGCTGGGGCTGGGTGTTAGCTGGGTGCTGGGAACAGTGCCAAGTGTTAGGATATAAAGAGCATATTCAGAGCTCTTATAAGAGAATGGATGTGGAACATCCTGCAGCACCCAGGGACGATCATATTACAGTTATAGTCAAGAAACAGTAGTTGACATCACTCTTGAGAGATGTCTAAAACTGGCCAGAATTTCTTGAGACAACTGCTATTTATCACGGATTTGGCTCCACTAAAATACTTTGTTTTGGGTGTGTGTGTGTGATCTTCCTGCCTAAAAATGGACTTGACATATGCTTCTAGGGGAGCTTAAACCAGTCTTTCATGCTTTAGAATTACAATTGTGGCACAGTAACTCTCAAAAGGGATTTTAGGATATTGTTACCAGAAGAGAAGTATGTAAAGAGCTACAAGGAGCCTGTATACACTGCTTGTGTTGACCCAATTTGCAGGCTCCATGGAGGACACTTCTCAAGGGGACACATCTGGGCTGGAAGCGGCCATGTCTAGAAGAACTGGTGCATGGGGGTGTGCTTTCCTATTTACTACCGTGTGAACCAGAAGAACACCTTTCTCAGGTTACCTTAGCCAGTGTCGCTTTCCCACATATTTGAAAGTCAGAAGATAGAGGGGGTTGGGGAGCACTGTTGATTCTCATGCTGGACTGGGAAGGAATCAAGTATGTCCCTCTCTAGTTTTCTGTCCTAGGTTCCACTACTAGAGCAATAGCTTTTGTTATAATGATGTCTATTCCCTTATGGAAGTCTAGGTTAGGTTCAGGCTGAGATACAAATGGCTCCTTATAGTTGCAGGCCTTAAAGGAATTCCTTGTCCCCTGTTGGTGTTCCTTGTCTTCACATCATTTGAGTGTTTGAGGTATTATTCTGCTGAAATGAGGTCATCTTTGCTGGGCTCCCTAAGGCAGGGTGGATCATAGGTGTTGGGTTGAATTAAGATACCCCAAGAACATAGAACCAGACCACTGGATCAAGCAGGAGGAATCTCAGCTAGTTTGTGAATCACATTGCAGAGTAGGCAGCACTCATAGCTGAGAGAGGAAAGCTAAGATTAATCCTGTTTGGAGGAAGGGCACTAGCTAGAGTGACTCCCGTAGACACCATCCACAGCGCATCCTAAGTGCTGAACACACTTTTGTGGGGCTGCAGGAATCACCTCTTATCTTGGAGACAGTCAAGATAAAAAAATCAGATGAGACACAGTACTGAGGGACTGGGAAAGTAGTTCTTGTAGGACTGTGGATTAGTCTCCAGAGTTATTCCAAAACCACATCTGGTGACAACAATACCACTTATAAAATATTTAGTGAGTCAGTGTGTATGTGTGTGTGTATGCATTATGTTCCTGTGAGTGTGCACAGGAATGTTAAAGAGTGTTCGCACACATTTGTGTGCACTTTCTTGGAGGCCAGAGAACAATTTGGTTGTGTTCTTACTTAGGTGTTGTCCACTTTTAACATTTTTTGAAAACAAGAGATTCTCATTGTCTTGGAATTTGTGTTTAGGAAGAAGTAGGTGAGAGTAGCTGCCTAGTAAGTCCAAAGGATCCATTTGTATCTATTCCTGGCTGGCCCCAACGCTTGCATGACAATTAATCAAGGCAATTTGTAGAAGAAAATAATTTTGGGACTTGCTTTCAGTTCGAGTAGATGAATCCTTGACCATCATGGTGGGGAGCATGACAACAGGCAGTCAGGAATGGCGTTAGGGCAGTAGTTGAGAACTTACAGCTGATCCACAAGCATATGAATGAGGAAGACAGAGACAGGGTGACAGAGAGAGACAGACAGACAGACACTTTCAAAATTTCAAAGCCTACCCTAAGTGATCTACCTCCTCCAATATGACCATACCTCCTAATCCTTCTCAAATAGTTCCACCACCTGAAGACCAAGAATTCAAATATATAAACCTATGTGGGCCATTTTCACTCAAACCACCACATCCATCATCCCTGGAGAGTAAAGTCAGGTCATCATGGTTATAAAGAGTACCATTTTACCAACAGTACCATCTCCCCAGCCCAATGATAAAATTATGAATGAAGCATTAGCAGTTCTGCAGCCATTGCATTTCCTTTGGTCACGACAGCTCCAGTTTCCTTATCTGAAGGCTGGATGTGGAATATTCTCTCGTGTGTGAGACCTAATTGTGTAGTAGGCTGTGGGAATCACTATCTTAACAGGGATGTGTTGATAGATTTTGGCGTACAGAATCTCAAATCATTGGTTCACTATGCCTCTTATAACTAGACATCTCTTGTCTGCCACATGGCTCAAGTTTGATTTTTTTATTTTTTTAAGATAGTGTTTAAGGGAAGCTAACCAGTAAGTAGATGGCCTCAGTGCAGAGAGACCCAAATTAAGGTCAAAGTCTTTCCTGAACTGTTGTGCTAATTCAAGTGGCAAAGGGGTATGTAAAAAGTCTCTTTTCTGTAAATGTTTGGCAACCCAAAAGGGCATTATTAATCAGTCTTTGTTAGAATTGTTTTACCAGGATGTCCAATTAGAGGATCATGGTCTACATGTGGCCAAGAATATCTATGGATGTGGCCCAAAACAGAAATCTTAAGCCTTCTTGAAATGTTATGAGGTCTGAGAGCTGCAATAATGTATAGTAGAGAGATACTAATTTAGAAAGCAGCGTGACTGCCAGGCCTCCTTAGCCTTATTCCCCAGGGAAAGGTGAGTGCGCTGTCTGCCCTTTCCACAGCCCCATGATGCAGGACCATCAGACGTGATAGGGAGTCAAGTTGAAGCAGGAACTCAGTTTATTACTGTGAGCATCAGCTTATATAGGTTAAGTGACGTGATGTGATATGGGGATACCTCCAGCCAATGAGAGACAGCTAAGCCCTTTCTCTGGCTGGAGGGGCATCTACCTAGATTTTGCTGTCTCATCCTCACTAGGTTCCCTCAAACTCAAGTCAGGCCTTTCTCTGTCCTACAGGCCTCGAGGTACAGGTCCTGAGGTAATTTTGGCCCAACACTTGATATTATGTCTATTCAGCAAAATATTAGTAGTGGGCTCACCCCTAGGATCTGTGAACTCCACAATAATTATTTCTTAGAGTTACAGTAACAGGCATGTGCTTTTTCTTGTGGAGTGGATCTTAAATTTAATCAGAAAGCAACTGGTTGCTCCCACATGATGTGTGCCACTACCACACCCATGGGCATAAATTGCCATGCTAACCATTATTACTGTTTACCAGATTCACAGCTGGGGAAGAGTGACTCATCTCAAAGAGTATGCTCCAATAGATGGCTTTACATTTAGAATTATGTAGACAACACAAATTGGAATTTATGCTTCATTAACTAATTATAATAAAAACAAAATAATAAGAAAATAGAACACAAAATTGGGAGGTAGGGAGTTGTGGCTGGATCTGTGGAGTTAAGGAGAGGATATATATATATATAAATATATATAAAATATATATAAAATAAAATAAAAAGAATTGGGGATATATATATATATGATAAAAGTACATTGTATGACATTCTTGAAGAGTTTATAAAATGTTTTTAATTATGAGACTTTTCTCTGTGAGTTTTAAAAATTTGATTGTTAGCATGAACTTCATAAATGATAATGTCCTGTCACAATGTCAAAAGGTTGGACATGACAATTTTTAGTCATATTGCAGCCATCAGAATTGCTAACCCCCACCATCGCCACCAAATTTCCCTTATCTGCTACCTAGTCAGAATTACTTTTTCTGTAGTAAAGGAGATGTGACTAAAAGTCCAAGGAGTCAACCTACTTACTTGAAAATTTGGTCTTGTGACTTTTTTATTGCACATCTGTTTTTATTGATTTTTTTCTGGACAATTTTATCTATGTATATTGTGCATTCTGGTCATACTCATCCTTTTCCCCATCCACAGTCCTCTGATAACCCATCAAACTTCCTCTTCCTCCCACCAAGGCCCTAATCCATTTTCACTTCAGTTTGTCTCTCTTTGTGATCCATTAAGTTTTACCAGGGCCACTAAGACAGACATGGTTGTTGAGCTGTCTGAGTAACTTACCAAAGGTTATCAAACAGAAGATAGAAACCTCCTCTTTGTCAGCATCCTTTGACTGTCATTATTTTCCCTTGTTGAAACCCCATGAAACTGTCTTCCATCTATGACTAAACGTTTAAGGGCTCAGTTCATGCAGAATCTATGAGGCAATCACAGCTGCTAAGATTTCCTGACTATCATGTCTATGTCATGCCTGTATGACAGTATTTCATCATGGCTATGTCATGCCTGTATGACAGTATTTCATCATGGTTATGTCATGGCTGTATAACAGCATTTCATCATGGCTATGTCATGGCTGTATAACAGCATTTCATCATGGCTATGTCATGCCTGTATGACAGTATTTCATCATGTCTATGTCATGCCTGTATGACAGTATTTCATCATGGCTATGTCATGCCTATATGACAGCATTTCACAGCCCTCATATCCATCACCAAAGTTTTACATTCTTACCACCCCCTTTTACAGGATGATCCCTGAACATTGGAAGGAGTCATAAAGTGTTCCATTTAATGCTGAGCTCTCAACAATCACTTGTTTCCAGTGCCTTGACTAGTGCTAACCTCAGCCTTGATTCAAAGAGGTCTCTCTTCCATGTGACTTGTTTTGGCACTTCTCTCAAGCTTTGTTCCCAGAGAATCTATTTAAATGAGATTATATACAAAATTACTACAAGTAGAAGATTTTACTGGCAAGTTATTCTAGCCAATGCTGCATCTATAAAGACTAAAAGGCATGTAAAGCATGAATCTGTGCACCTACAATGTCAGTCACAGACTCATGCACCATAAATACTAACAATGCTGAATGGGAGTAGAGAATTCCACTCAACACCCATTATTAGAAATGTAGCTCAGCATTAAAAATACAGCGAGCGGCAACGCAAACAAGTTAAATTCTTCCTCCCTGGTTTCTAGTTCCTTTCATGGAGCATTCCAAACTTCAGCCAGACTTTTCTGCTAGTTCTAACCAGAACTGAAATCCTGAGTTCTCATCATTTGTAATTTTATTGAAATTATAATTCAGCTATATGATTTTAAGACAATGACTATGTACTTTAGTGTTTTTCCCTTTGTTGTGACAAAACACTGAAAAAGGCAGCTCTGTGGGAAATAGGCCCATGTGACTACAGTTAAAGGGACAGTACACTACCATGAGGAAGTGAAGGTCGAGGGGTTGAAGTAGTTGGTTATATCAAATCAACCATCAAAAAGTAAAAATTAATAAACACATGCATACCTGTACTCAGTTCACTTTCCCCTTTATATACATTCCAGGATCCCCACCCAGGGAACGGTCCTGTCCACAGCTAAGATGGGTCTTCTCACATCAACCAATGTAATAAAGTCTTTCCCTGCAGGCATCCCCATATGCCTTTTCTCATATGATTATAGATCCTGACTGTCATGAGCCACCTTTTTGGGGTGACTTCTGACACAGTCCAGTCACAGTGGATTTGTGTGTTCCAGGGTAGGGGGTATAAAGATTAGAAATGTTAGGTAGAATGAACAGAGATTAAAAAAGAAACACCGAGACACAGTATAGTAATGGGAGGGCAATTCAACGAATACTGAATGCTCAATTCTGAGTTTTGAGTTCTGATTTCATCCACATTAACTTTTCATACACTTTTGTACCCCAATACAAAAGGGGGAAGAAGGCAAAAGGCTCCTTTAACTCCCTTTTTACCTTTTTTTTTTGTGTCGACAAAGCACTACCAGAAGAGTCACTTGTTTCAGTACTTGAGACATCAAGCCATTCGTTTGTAAGCAAAGCAATTGATATTTGGGACTGTAAACACGCCCTGGACCAAGTGACCTGCAGGCAGCCACTCCCTAAGCCAAGCCTTCTATTTCAAAAGAAAGAACAAAAGTATGCTTAAAGTCTTTCACCTTTGGTTAGGGTGGAAAAGATCTACCTCTGTGGGCCATTTTAATGTCCAAAATACCAAGTAATCACACCCTATAGGGGTCAGGATATCTTGTTTTATAGCTACACCTGTTGTCAACAACTTTGAAAGAACAAATGTAAGCTCAAACTCTCTGACCTTCAGACAAGGTGGAACAGGCTCGCATCTGTGAATGTCCCAACACCTGACAAGTTGATAGCACTGACCATACTATATATTTAGAGAATAGAGTAAATTATTAAATAAAAAACAATTATTTTCCTAAGATAATTATTTCAGTGAGATGGTTTATTAACCTTTGACACGAAGTCACAATCGGTAGTGTGAGATTAATATGAAAAGGACTATGTTCTCTTTATATAGCCTGTACTCTTGTGACATCTGTTGTATGTTTAATCAAGTAAGAGCTAAAACTATAGAGCAGTTGCCTCAGGTTCAGAAAGAAAATCCTTTGGCCCCTGAATGTCAGTCAAGCAACATGTTTGTAAGATGTTTCCTATGTGAAGTGTAGAGAGTGTAATGCAGTGTTAAAGGAGAGGGGGCTTTAGAAGAGGGAAAGAGAGGAAGGAGACCCTCAACAGGTATAAGGTGAGGAAAGGTGCTGATTCAGGGACTCTCAAACTTCAATCTTTCATATTCTCTCTTCTTTATAATATAGATTTAGGCTTGGAAATATGAAAATATAGATTGTATTTTTTAAATTTTCAAGTGTGAGGCATGCTAGAAATAAAAGGAAAATTCAGGTGTTATAGAAAGAGAAAGAGGTACTCACTATGGAGCCTGACTGAAATCTCTTGCCATTTGAGAAAGGAGAATTTTGGTACAATAAACAAAATTTACCATTGAGACAATGTAGAGATTGTTGTGCCCAGTCCATGGGGACCCCAAAAGACCAACAGGGAGACTGACCCACCAAAATGCAAAAGCAAGGTTTATGTGTGCACAATATGAGCCAGCAGGGACCTCGTCAAAGCAACTGGCACAGCAGTGGCAAGAGGGCCTTCTAGAGGGCATTATTTAAAGGCAAAAACCAGAAAAGTTGCATTAGCAGGGTGTGGGGTAACGGGTTCAATCCTGATTGGTTCATGTCTAGGGACTTTTCAGAAGTTTTATTTTCAAGCCTCATCTGATGCTTGCCAAGTTTTCATACTGGTTGACCTTCTGGTGGGGACATTCTGCAGTTATCGTACTTTCCAGATGGCTATCATATTACTTTTGCCCCTAGTCAGTTCTGAGGACTGGAATGTTTTATGGGAAATGACTTACCCAAGATACAAGATGGAGGCAGAGGACAAATTGGAGGAACTTTGGTTCTTCAGGGATGATATGCTTTTTATAGAGACATTTCAAGTATAAAGTAACAATGAACTTAGACTCTCTTCTTCCAAAACTGTAGATGTGTAACCTTTTTCCAATCTCACAAACAAGATTATGACCTTGTTTTATAGTCAAGACACATGTCTAAGTCCCTTGTAACCCACTATAGAAAGGACTCTTTTCATTTTTATGGTTTTATCATATCAGTCTGTTATGTTCAGTGATCTCACTTTCTAAAAAAAAAAGTCAATAAAAATTCTTTAAAATCCCCTTGAAGCCACTCAAATAATATAGATATCTATTATTAGGATGTTTAAGTCAAACTCAAGAGTCTTGTTTTAAAGGTTGGAGAGATGGCTCAATAAGGTGTTCAATTAAGAACACCTTCTTTTTTTCCAGAGGACCTGGATTTAGCTCCCAAGCACCCATGTAGGGTAGCTCGCACCAACTTGTAACTCCAATTCCATAATCTCTGACAGATTCTTCTATTCTCTCTAGGCCTCCATACACATGAGCACATATACCCATCATACACGTATATAAATAAAGAAGAATCCTGGATTGATATAAGTGTCGGTGTCTGAGTGTCTGAGAAGCCTTAGATGGTAGCTAAGATGCTTAGATGCTATCTCTTGATCTCCACTGCCATTGACCAAAGAAACCAATAGATCAAGGAAGAAATTAATTTTGGGATTTTGAGTGATTTAATCCTATTTCTATAAGAACTTTGTGAGTGCTGACAACTTTTTACAAATTCTTTGTGACACTGACTACATGGAGGTAAGACATAGTCCCTTTCATGGTCAACTTACAGCAGACTGGCTGAAAAAAAAACATAGGTACAAAAATCAACACAAGTAAATGCTGAGGATGCTGTCATAGAGACATAGAAAGAACAGAGCACAGCAGGTGAAAGACTGTATCAACATAAAATTTACAGCTCTCGCCTCCAAAGGATTAAGAGATAATTTATTTTGGAGTCAAATATGGGTAATCATAACTATACAACACAGATTCAGTTTAAACTATCTATCAAAATGGTAACCATTTCATGAAGGTTTCCTAGCAACAGAACAAAGAAATCCATATTAAGGCTACTTTTAGAATACCTTAGTGAGTACATCGAGCAGGCAGGGTATAGTTAAGTGAGGAAACTCTATCATAGGTCTCAGATGCTCTACAATGTCATTCTTAGCTCTTGGGTTGATGGAAGCTTGGGGATCTTGTTTGCATATTTCACAAGGATTTACCCAGTAGTCACAAAGATGTTAGTTGGATATAGAAATAAGCACTAACTGACCATTTAGGGGGCCAAAATCCAAGATAATTTGGCTCTGGATCTATCCAATTTTGAGTTCTCTATAATTAAAATTTTAATCAGTCAATCAGCCTTGTATAATATTCAATCTACTACAATTTCTGCCTTGAAACTTCTGATAGCAGCTTGTGAGAACATTTCAGGTGAGGGGAACAGCTGGTGCAGGATGCACAGAGTTCTGGGAAGCTCACTGCACTCAGAAGCCTTGAATAAAGCTAAACCTGTCTGCAGAATTTCTACAATTGGGGAAGATCCATGGGGCACTCTTCTATCACTTACTAAGGAGTTTAGACTTCAATTTATAGAGTTCTAGAAAAATTTGAAGACAATTCTGAATGTGGTCAGAGTTACAAGTTGGGTGCCAGTGGGAAAGACAGATCTGATGCATGTGTGTGAATGGCAGTACAGAGAGGAGTGGGAGGTGCTTCCAAGGCAACAATGGCTGTATATAAGATTTAGTTGGAGCTTTTGCTGTGTGCAGGACATATATTGAACAGACTGACTACTTTACTACTACCTATAGCATTAGTATATATAAGTGCCTTTAGTACTAGCTTCCTGAAATGAGAGACATGTTTGGGGAGTTAAGTGACTTGTCCGAGGTGGAGGAGTAATGGACAAGTTTGAACTTTAAGGAACTTTAATTCACTGCTTGGTCCGTCCTGTGTAAGAAAGTCTTGTGGTCAATGTGAACTGTAACAAAGCAGCAGCAGAGAGAACAAAGACAGGGCAAGACAGAATGATGGTAAGAAGTGTAATCCAAGAGAAGTAATCCAACTGATGCAACCATTCCCTCCTTCATCTACAAATACGCTATTGCTATTCAGTTCTACAGTATGAGGCTCCTAATTTGCATCTTTGATGCTACTTTTCATTTAGTCGTTAAGCTCAAGTTATTATGGAATAATCTGTATGCTCTGTTGAATGCAAGAGTACTCTTGGAATCTGACACCAAAACACAAACTAGAGCTCAGGAGACAGTTCAGTTTGCAAACTGCTTGCTACACAAGCCCAAGGAATGAGTTTGAACTCTAGACTCTATCTAAAGGCTAAGCGTGGCGGTGTATGCCTGTTATTCCAGGGCTGGGGTTTCAGAGACAGGAGGATCACTGGGGCTTGTTTTCCAGCACAACTAGCCTAATTGGCAACCCCATGTTCAGTGAGAAACCCCGTCTCAAAAAGGAACATGGACAGTGATTGAAAAATGTATTTAACATTGAGCACTGTCCTCTACACACATATGCATAATGTACACACACAGCTTCACATACATATATATACATGCTACCCAAATGTGCATGTAAACATGTGTGCATGTATGCACACACAACACACACACACACACTCCAACATAAATATTTTTAAGCTGTCAATGGTAGAAGGTCTTCTGTTCATCTTCTGGGGTCTTATAGTAGCCTGTGTTTTCTTCTGTTTTAATATTTAATATGTTGAACCAGACCTATCTGGTTTCTCCTCTTTATCTTTCTTCAAAGTTATGCAGTGGCAACCAGGGATCATTTTTTCAGTTTAGCTCATTTCAACAAACATATGGAGAGTCTAGGAGTATGTGTTATTTTAGGCTCTAGTGGTAAGTGTTTATATAAGATTTAGTTGGAGTCAGACAGAGAGGTAGGGAAAGCAACCATATAACTAGTTGCTGTTCACAACTCTCATGGATTATGTATGGAGCCCATAGAATTGCTGATGAGACATACTGGGTCATTAGTCTGAGAGGGGGAAGGACTTGGGTGGGTTTCCTGTAGAAATTGACTTTCAAGGGAAGGGCTTTAACAGGTAGATTTTATTATTTATTATTTATTCTTCATGAATGATAAAGTTAACAGATGAGAAAGCCATTTTTGCAAACAAGGAGGCCATAGGGCCACTCAAGGAGTAAGTCAGGAAACAGAGGAAATGAGAACAAAATCCCGAGCATTGTACTTGCCATGGTGGGGAAAAGTCGGGAGACTGAGAGAGGTTACAGAAGTTCAGAATTAGTTTACATAGGGTCAACATGTTTTGAGGTATGGGCTGTCTATCTTTGTTTAATACTAGGATGTGGGATGAGTGAGTGAGGGATGTAGCTGTGTATAAGAACCTGAAAATGGAGGTTGCTCCATATGGCTTCTGGGAGGTTGATTTGCATATAAAAGATGTACACACTTTGGCTCCTCCTCTCTAGGAACTGCTTCAGCCCTGTCAGGGAAGGTCCTTAAAATTCAACAAATCCTCAGACATTAACACAGAATACACAAAATAAAATAGGCATGGTTAATGCAGTCATTTGGGGTAACACAAAAGAATCATGCAATCAAATTCAAGTAAATCAAAACTTTAGTGGGTAGTATAGAGTGAACAGCATGGCATATTAAATATTCATTGTCCAGGCTCGGGAATTAGAGGATAAAGAACGGTAGGAAATGGAACTGGAGAAAAATGGAGGGTGAAGTTGAGGGTACTATGGCAGCTTCCAGGAAGTCATGGACCTGGAGAAGTGATACTAGTTAAACAGAAAGATTTACTGGTTTTGTTAGGGTCAGAAACTAGTCCCAGCATAACTAATAAACATGGCTTGGCTACTTCTCCTCGGTTGACCAAATAAATAGCAAGTACTGGTAAAAATTAGGTCACATTAGAAAAAAATGACAAAGAGGTTTGGTGACTCCTACATCCATATTTGGGTACTGACATAGAGTTAGATTTAAAAGATGGCAAAAGGAATCCACAGATAAGCATTCCTGGCTAAAGGGTGATCCTGTCCATCCTTGACCCATCATCAGCTCAGCTCCAGTTTGCCTGCAAAGGTGTTCCAATACATTGTTAGAAATGTGTGAAATCTCATTCTCGATGACAGATTCCCCTCTGGCTGGCACTTCTTTGGCCTCTTCCTTCCCAGCATGAGATTCTGGGGAAAATTTCAATTTCTCAGGGTCTATCT
Organism: Dicrostonyx torquatus; assembly: GCA_028555095.1. Lineage (NCBI taxonomy): Eukaryota > Metazoa > Chordata > Mammalia > Rodentia > Cricetidae > Dicrostonyx > Dicrostonyx torquatus. Next base: position 2,469,392 of record JAQHUG010000125.1, read on the forward strand.
ACTGGCTCAATAGTCTGACAAACAAAGGAAGGGATACAAGTGTCTCTTGAAACATCTTCATTTATGCCCAGATGGTTGCGGAGCAGGTATGAAATAAACAAGAGGGTGTCGTCAGTCTAAACAAGAGAAGAGGGAGGTTTCTATAAAGAATACATGAAAAACGGGTTCACACTGGGAGGATGGGAAGCAGCTTGTGCTAGGGATTAACCTTTCACCGCAGTATTCACAATGTGCTCTGCACCAGATCTTACCATGCAAGTGTACTCTGGTCATGTTTTAAAGTAAGTCATTTTTGTATAAAATAAAATTCTCCAAATCTTTGCTCACCATACTTTATTTATCAGAAATATTAGCCCTAAGGGTCTGTGGTAAAACTTTTATGTTCTCTCAAATAACTAAATTTTCTACAATAATTGTGCCTGTTCTCTCTTCAAAGAATGAGAAGAGTCTTGGCCTACTGGCCCATGCCCACTGTAAGGAATCATAATACATGGGTAGCATTAAACAAAGCTCCTCTCTTACAGAATTAGAGATGATTTGCTCAGTTGACCTGCACCAGATTCAGCAGCAAGAGAACTTTAGACTTGAATGTTAATTGGTTGTATGGTAAGATTTGCTCTAAAAATGTTGTCTTAGTTACTGTTCTATTGCTGTGAAGAGATACCATGACGAAGGCAACTTTTATACAAACAAGCATTTAACTGGATCTTGCGTCCTACAGTTTTAGAGGCTTAATCATGAACATCATTGCAGAATGCAGACAGGCATGGTGCTGAACCAATATAGATGAGAGCTTTAACATCCTGATCCAGAGGCAACAGGCGAGAGCAAGAGATTGAGGTTTCAAACCTCAAAGTCCATTTCTCAACATACTTCCTCCAATGAGATCACACCTCCAAATCCTTCCCAAACAATTCTACTCCCTAGTGATTAAACATTCAAATATATGGGTCTAAGAAGGACATTCTCCTTCAAACCAACACAAATGTTCTTTGTTAGTTTTTATTTTGTCATTTTATTTTCATCAATTGTTTAACATAATAAACATGCAATCGAAACACCTAATTACTGTACTGGGTTCAGACAGAAAATGCTAAAACCTTTCTGTTGGCCAAAAGTTATAGCATCCACGTAAGCCATATGCCCTGTCGCTGGCCATTCTGTGAGTTTGGTGATCGTCATTACTGGGTGGAGTTCAAGTCATTTGTGTGGAAGAGATTTCTGACTTGATTGACATCTAACTTGCTGAGTGTGTGCTTTGGACAAACAAATGCATTGAGGGCAGAGGCACAACTCAGAGGTTTAGTGCTTACAGCAAGCACAAGGCCTTCTACTCAAACCCTAGCAGCAAAAAAGGAAAGACAACAAAAGAGACTTTATAGTTTTGATATAGAAAATGTCTTAATATAGTTTCAGTGACATCTCTTCTGATGTCACATTAAAACATAGCTACATAGGAAGAGAACAAGCAGCGTGTAAGGAACTTTATGAAGGCTGCTTTATTGAACTATACAACAGCCCTAGAGGGAAAGAATTATAGAAGAAATTTGATGGAGATACAACCATCACATTTTAGAGAGGAACTAAGGTCTGTCCCAATGACAAACACTTCAGTAAGAAGCTGTGTGTGGTGCAGGCTTCTGACAACTGAGTTCTCCATGCGTGTGTGTGCAAAAGGCAGACAGAAGAACTGTGTGCCTTTCCCTATTTCTGTTGTCCTTCTTTCTATGAGACAGGGCCACTGACTAACCATGGGATCATTGTTTGTGGCTGGGTTGGCATGCCACCAAATATGCATCCCAACTGCCCTGGGATGACAGTTGTGTAAAGCTATGCCCAAATTTGACGTGGGTTTAAGGGACCCAGACTCAGATCCTGCTGCATGGGAAGCAAGTGCTCTTATGTACCAAACCATCTCTCCAGCCCCACAGTAGTATTTCCTCACCCCCACGTTCATGCAACTTCCGTAGTAGTAATTATTTCTATTAATATCATAATCATTATGCTGTATTGTTATCAAATTCGGTATTACTTATTGTAGAAAGTTCCAAATAAAGATAAAACTCAACCCTATAACTTATTATAAATGTATCAATTGATTTTCTTTAGTCTGTTTTTCAAACAGATTTGTTTCTATTTTTACATTTCTATGAATATACTGCATAATTTTATATCATTTGGGAAGATTTTAAAATCTTTTTGCAGGATAGAGTAAAAGGAATTCAAATGATATGAGACAGGCTGAAAATAGGAGGAAACAGAAGCTGAAAGAAGTGGAAAGAGATATTAAGAATTAAGAAACTGAAAAAAAAAAAGAATTAAGAAACTGAAAACCCAAGAACCTGTCAATCATTCTAACTCATGTTGAAATATTTTTTTTGCAGTCTAAACGGCAGAGTGTTCTATCACTGCCAGAACCCATACTTAGAAGACACCTGTACCGTCATGCAGCCAAACTTCCAGAAACTAAGCCAATATCAATTAATCTTCTTCCCCTCTGCATCACTCGCACAGGGTAGTCACTTGGTTATTAAGGTAACTGGGTTTCTCTCTTTAAATGAGGAAACGGTCACTGATGAGTGAAGTCTCATGGGATGTCTGCCGGAGACTCTAATTAATTATGAGATCTTGTTAAGATTGCCCAGTAATAAAACTACAATGAAAGCAGGGGAATGGATTCTATGACCTGTTCCCAGAAATGCTCTCCAACTAATAGTTCGCGATGGTGATCAGGAGCCAACCAAGCCCTAGTGACTGATAAATTTGAAAGAAGGTTAAATAATTATTTTCAAGGAGTTAATTATTATAATATAGCACTCAGCTTCATTGCCTTAATAAATAGATCACCTTACCTCAGCCATGCAAATTAGCATGTACTCTGGAACCCAGCCAAGGAAGGCTTTAAGGCTTGTAGGAACAGGTGATATTCTGCATGCTTTTTCTACCAATTAACTCTGTTACGGATGTTTTACTGGTGCAAGACTTTTCTTCCCTGAGAGTTACATGTTTGCATGTATGACGGTGCTTGTGCCTGTGTGTGGCTATAGAAATAGACGCTAGAGGACAGTTCCTGTTATCCTTCCTCGGGAGCTGTCCATCTCATAGCTGTCCAAGTCTCTGCTTTCCTACTGGTAAGATTGCAAACATCAGCTCTAATGCCTACAATGGCTTGCATGGGTGTTGTGGATTAAACTCAGGTCTTCATGCTTGCAAGGCACATACTTGGCAGCCTGAGCATCTTGTCAGCATAATACGAGGTATTGTGATTATTTAGCAATAGAAGTCAATATTATGTGTGATGTGTGTGTGCATATTTGGTAGGTGCTACATGTGTGTGTGTGTTGTGTTTGTGGTAGGCATTATTAAAGTGTGGTGGTGTGTATATGTGAGTGTATAAGGTAGTGTGTGTTTGTTTTTGTTTATGATATTTATGTAGGAGGTTGGTGATTGTGTACATATTTTGATATGTGTGTGATAGGTATCATACATGATTATGACATGAATGTGCATGTGTTGGGTAGTGTGTGTATGTGTGCTATAGGTAGTATATGTTTGTACATACACTGCATATTGCACGTGAGTGTTTACATTAGAAATGATCAGATATGGCCATAACATCATAATAATAGAAAAGCAGAAATGAGAGTGGAACTGGTTCATAGTGTCAACTCTTAATCTAAAAAGTACCTATAGCTCTTCTGTAAAGCTTAATTCACACCTTCTTGATGTTTTTTAGGCAGTTAATGGCTGTTTGGGGGAAACAGACACATTCTTAAGCTTGTAGCCACTGGTAAATTGTCCTTGTTCCTGTAAATCACTTCTCACTCATGCACTTGTCAAAAACATTAGCACTAGTGAAACTCATTCACAGACACACACACACACACACACACACACGTGAAGAGCTAGTTAGGAAGAGGATGGAGTGTTGTAGAATATTATTTTAAGATGTGTTATATTTGTTTATGCTGTGGAAACTTGGTTTATTGATGCAAAGATGTGTTGCATTCTTTATGTTGTGTTTGTTTAACTCTGTGAAACTGGGTTTCTTGGCCTGTCTGAAATACCTGATTGACCTAATAAAGAGAGGTATGGCCAGTAGCTTGGCAGCAAAGGATAGGCAGGGTTGGCAGGCAGAGAGGATAAACGGGAGAAGGAATCTAGGAGGAAAAAGATCAAGGAGCAAGAAAAGAAGAGGTCAGCCACCCACCACACAGCTGGAATAAGAAGGAAAGAAAAGATATACAGAAATAGAGAAAAGTAAAGGCCCCGAGGCAAAAGATAGATAGGATAATTTAAGTTAAAAAGAGCTAGCAAGAATCAAGTCAAGGTAAGGCCGGATATTTATAAGTAATAATATGTCTGCATGTATTTATTTGTGAACTGTGAGGCAGGCCCCCAAAAGAACAAAGAGTGAAACCAACCAACTACAAAGGAGCCAACAAAAGTGGGAAGTAGACAATAGATGGCAGGAGAAGTCAGAGGGAATGGGTGCCGTCTAAGTGTATTATATGTATTTCTGAAAAAGTCATAATGAAGCTCATTATTATGCAGAACTATGTGCTAATGGAACCTTCTGAAAGTCACTTGGTTCTTTAGAACTCCTTGAGATATAGTCTCAACTCTTGGTTTGGGGCAGGCAAGACCTGGGTCACTGTTTGCCTCTGTCCTTGCTCATGTCGCTCTCCTCATTGTCAAGCTATTCCTTATTTCATGGAAGGTGGCCAAGGACACCTGATAACCTATAGGTCAGGGAAGTCACCACTACTACTCTTGTCAGATAAGATGAACCTGGGAAAGGTGGGAAATTCTGTGAAACGTAAGGAATGTGTGTTTGTGTGTAAATATGTGTGCATATATACGCACACACACACATATATATATATATGTACATACACATGTGCACCCATAAACACACACAAAGACACATACATGTATACATGGCAGAAAGTTGTTTTATAGTTTGAGAGGATACAGGCTCTCCTGGTGGGCCAGTTATGGCAGCGGGAGAGGGAGGTAGCTAGCCACATTGAGTCTGCAGCCAGGAAATGAAAATGAACAGGAGCTAGGGCTAAGGTAATTCAAGGTCTTCCTCTTGTGACCCACCTTCTCCAGTGATGATCTGTCTCATGAAGGTTCAGCAAGTTTTTCAAACCGTGACAGCAAGCAAGGATCAAGTGTCTAAAGATGCCAGCCTATGGGAGGCAGTTCACATTCAAGTGTTTAAACATGCCAGCCTATGGGAGGCAGTTCACATTCAAACTACAGCGACTTTCAGTGGGAATTTGAAATCTGAAACATACATTGTAGCAGAGGCTTCAGTAGACCTGACAGCTGCCCGTACACCAGTCTTCCCCTTTTAGGAACAGAGTCAGCTTTCTAACTGGGCTTGCGGATTAAGTACCAAGATGCACCGTGACAATGAGGCTTGGTTGTGACAGAGCTAAAAGCATCATTTTCCATGTCAAGAATACAGGCGAGGGCCCGGCAGTTAGCCGGTAACTTGGGATGATGAGAGAGAAGGCCTACTCTCAGGTGATTAGTAAGCAGAGATCCATGCTCTTCAAGAGGATATCAAGCTCCTGTGTGGGGTTCTAGCACATGGAGAAAGGAAAGGAACAATAAGGGTCTGTCCTCATTTTTTATCTTACCTTGTCTTCTGATGCAGACTAACCTGACCCAACAAATCCAGTGGTCCTTAGCGTGTTCTACAATAGGCACTCTGGATTTCTCTTGCAAATACATAATATTTCAGAACCTTTTTATTTTCTTTCTTCTTCTTTTTTATTTAATTATTTGCTTTTTAAAAAATTTTTCCCAGACAAGGTTTCTCTGTGTAATCCTGTCTGTCCTGTAACTTGCTCTGTAGTCCAGGCTGCCCTTGAACTAAGAGGTTTGCCTACTTCTGCCTCTCAAATGCTGAGATTAAAACCATGCACTACCACAGCTTGGATATGTTTCAGTGATTTTGCTTGGGTGGGCTAGATATAGAATAAAGCCGTTATTTATTATTTATGATTTATTTATAAAGGTTCATATTACAAACTATTTTTTCAAAGTCTTATTCTCTTGTACAGACACACATTGTGAAGACTTGGAATAATTTCAAGTATTTGTTGAAGAATGTGAGGTAGCTTAGCAAGGGGATCGAATCAGTGATTAGGAGCAATTGCTGCTCTTGCAGAAAACCTTAGTTTGATCCCCAGCACCCTTGTCAGAGTAACTGCAGCTTCAGGGCATATAATGCCTCTGGCTTCCATGGGCACTGCACCCACATGCGCATAAGCACACATGCAACCATGCCCACAAAACCCCACACACATAAAAATAAAACAGATCCTCAGGAAGAATAATTAAAAGAAATATAAAGCATTCTGCAAGATTTTCCAAAGGTAAAAGTACTTTCTGCCAACCCTTGGGGACCTGAGTTTCATTCCTGGAACTCGTGTGGTAAAAAGAAAAGTAGACTTCTTTAACTTCTTCTCTAACTACATTTATGCCATGGCACTGCGTGCCCTACACTCACACAATATAAGTGAATAACTTTTTAAAACACTGGAAAATATATGCCTTACTTACCATTTAAAGTCCAGGGAGCTGAGATAAAACAATTTTGGTCATGTGGTTAGAGTTCCAACGAGTAGGAGACGTCTCTAGTTTCAATATAGATTCCCTTTGAAGACCATACTCCATTTGTCTCTGGTTAGTCAGTGGTAAGCTAATTAGTGCACTGTGTCTGCTGGTGTTAGAATCCAGGACTTTGAGGATCACTTATTATTTAAAATAATCTTCAAGAATGGAGCGAGAGCTCAGCTGGTGTAACACTTGCTCTGCAGATGTGATGGCAAGAGTGGACTTGGAATCGCATCAGGGACGTCAGGTCCTTAGAGCGCATTATGGTCAAGCTAACCTACTTGGCAAGCTTCAATGAAAAACCTTGTCAAGAAAACAAAAAAAAAATAAAATAAAAATTAAAACAAGGGCTACTCAACCCTTAAGATGACTTGCTGCTTTTGCAGAGGATTCGAGCTCTGTTTCCAAGGCTCAAGGGAGGTGGCCCACAACTATCTGCATCTCCTGATCCATGAATCAAACACTCTACTTTAGCCTCCACTGACCCTTAATAAAGTGCTCTCTCTCTCTCTCTCTCTCTCTCTCTCTCTCTCTCTCTCTCTCTCCTCTCTCTCCTACACACACACTCACAAACATTTAGCTCACTAGACATTTTCTGTTAAACTGTTAAACTCACAAAATATGTTAAAACATATTAAACTCACTAGACTTTCCTTAAACAAACACACGTTAGACATTTTCTTAAAGCTCTGACCCTTACTTCTGCATTCCTGCTGACAGTAAAAAGATGGGACAAAGGCTGGCACCCATTTACTAGAGTCGCCATGCACATGTTTGCAGAGATGCATTAAAGGTGAACCTTTTCACCCCAGTGCAACTTTTGACATTTAAATTGCTCTTCCTAGATACTGATATCTTTATACAGTAAAAGTGGCATTTCTTCATGAATATATGTATATGTGTGAGGGTATATGTGGTATACTGTGCAGCATATGTGTGGTGTCTGTATATATGTATGGACAGGAACATACACCTATGTACATGGGCAGAGGTTGGAGGTTGGAAGTGATATCAGGTATTCTATGTATCACTCCCCAACTTAGTCCCTGGAGACAAAGCCTCACTGACCCTGTAGCTAGATTGGCAGCCAACAGAGCTCAGGCATCTTCCTGACCTTGCTCTGCTCAGTGCTATGGAGATGTGTGTGTGTGTGTGTGTGTGTGTGTGTGTGTGTGTGTGTGTGTCAGAGAGAGAGAGAGAGGGAGAGAAAGAGAGAGATTGTGTGTGTGATGTTTGTATGTGTATATATAACGTATGTGTCAATGTATATGTGTATATATATGGCTTTTATGTTGGTTCTGGGGACTCAAACGTAAGTCCTCATTCTTACTGAGACAGCACTCTGATCCACTAATGCCCACAATGCAGTGTTTCTTTGGAAAATAACACACACTGATTTCCTTAGAACTTTTCTGTTTTCTTACTTAAAAGCAGTGGTTTGCAAACCACATTGCTTTATGACATAGAAATGTGCCTCCTGTCATTGATTAAGTGGATTAAGGTGTCAGCATCATTGAGATTTTGAGGTAGACTCATTTGATGTGGAATCAGACTTTGATCATCATGTTGTAATAAAGCCAGAGATGAGCAAGTCAGCCACGACTAAGCTGCAGCATTAATGAAGGGAGATATCAGGGGGAGAAGAGATACTTGCATAATTAGTTCCTTTCCCTGTATCCAGGTGTTGAACTTTGTTCTTTGAGCTTTCTCTCTGCAGGAGAGGGAAGCCTGCTATCAGCGGAGACAGAAAGAGGTCTTCTCCCACTGAGAGACACTTGTACCACTTAGAGATGAGAAGCTGTGTTAATGAAGGTGGGCATTTCTACTGTGAGTATGTTTGTATGTGCCTAAATATATCCCACATCTGCACGAGCCCTAGAGAATCTCCCAGAATGCTTCAGTCTCAGTCTTTGTAGGACTTTCTCATGAGAGTTGAGTCTTCACCTTGACAAGAAGCTGAAAGTCTGGGTTGAAGACAATTTGCAAAAAAAGGAAGCACTTTTATCTATCTATCTATCATCTATCTATCTATCTATCTATCTATCTATCTATCTATCTATCTATCTATCTATCTGAATAAAAGCAGTAAATCAGTTTTGATGATTTTGAAATTCAAGTTCAGAAATGTTTATATAGTTTCATGAACTTCAAGGAGTGATTTTAGGTTTTTAGATAGACAATGTTGAGCAAGAGAGCTAGGCTAAAGGGTAAAATGCTTAAAGTGATTTCTCTAGAAACTTGGGGGCCTGACTCAGAACCCCAGAAGCATATAAATCCAGATGTGGGAGTGTTCATCTGTTACCATAGCACCCCCTCCAGTAAGATGGGAGGTAAAAGTGCAGAGGCAAACAAGAGACTCTGTCTTGAGCAGCACATACAGTGAGGACTGATACTCAAGGTTGTCCTCTGACTTCCATATGGGAGCTGTGGCACATGTGCACCTGCATTTACATATGAATATATACAAATATGTATTCACACTCATACACCGATGTAAAAAAAAAAGGAAAGAAAGAAAAGCATGAAGGGACACATAGAAGAAAGGCTGAGCTGGCACCAAAGCCTAAGATGGGATGCAGGCTGTACTTCCTCAGGAAGAACAGAGAATCCTAGCAGGGGATATGAGAAGATCAAGTTCCCCAGCCCTGCCAAGTGACCAATGTCTTTCTATGGCATATTTTGGGAACAAGTTTAAGAGTGGTGGTGAGAACATGGGATTGGAAGACTATAAAGTTAGGAGTGTGATTATGAACACGTAGCAAGAATGCTTTAAAATACTCTTGTGGGTGAGGATCATAGAACTGAAGGAATCAGGACAATGGAACACATGAGACATGATAGAAGTGGGCAGGAACCAAGTGGGCAGGGTAATGGAATACATGAGACATGAAAGTTGAAAGGATACTTCTGGTGACAGACAGGTGTAAGTAAGTAGGGGTGAGGAGGAGGGTGTGGAAAGAGTACCAACCAAAGGAAAGCATATATGAAATTGCCTAAATTGCCATATGAAACATGAATCATACAAAGGAAGAGGGGCTGGGGAGGTGACTCAGTGGTGAGAGAGCTTGCTGCACAACATGAGAACCTGTGTTCAATTTTCCAGCACTGGTGTGGGAAGTCCTTCTGTATATGTGTTGCTATTATTGATTAATGAATAAAGATGTTTCAGCCAGTGGCATAGCAGATAGATCAATGTGGGACTTCCAAGCAGATAGAGGAGGAAAGAAGGCAGAGTCAGGGAGATGCCATGTAGCCACTGCAGGAGACAGATGCCAGATGGAACCTTATTGGTAGATCACAGCCATGTGGTGATACACAGATTAATAGAAATGTGTTCATTTAAGATGCAAAAGTTAGTTAATAAGAAGTCTAAGCTAATGAGCCAAGCAGTGTTGTAATTAATACCATTACTGTGTGATTATTTCAAGTCTTGGTGGTCGGGAACAAATGAACAGCCTCCAACTACAGAATGGCACACCAACATGGGGCTAACCTGCATGGCCAGTCACACACTTTGGGTCCTGGTGTGACACTCAGGGTCAGGAGGAAAGTAGCTGAGACCATGCCCATGGCCCAGTGCACCCCACCTGGGCAGGCAGCAGGACTGGGTCTGCTAAGGACTACACACGCAAGAGAGTATGTCAGATTCCTACCACCATACACAGAGATATTTCCAGGCTGTGCAGTGTGCTGCATGGCAAATTTAGCTTTTACTCAGATAATTAGGGTTTATATGCTGCACAGTGCTACCCAGAGTTGAGGAGATGTGAAGATGGTTCCCACCTGGCAGTCTCAGAGGCAGTGAACGCCTCTGACATTTGGAATGGGCAGAGCCAAAAGGCAAAACAGCATTAGTCCTAGCCATGCTACTTAGCATTTTAAGAAGCAAAGGATTACAGACACACAGTAAAGACAGACTCTGATGAAAAAGACCACTAAATATGTCGCAGTGTTGGATAAATGTGCGTAGGCTTGGGAGAGAGAAGAAAGAGTATA
>JAQHUG010000125.1:2482052-2495700 GCA_028555095.1 Dicrostonyx torquatus
AGAGAGGGTATGCAGAGTCAGGGAGAAGCCATGTAGCTGCCACAGGAGACAGACATCTCCACTGGAGCTTGCTGAAACTTTGCCAGTAGACCATGACCTCATGGTAATACATAGATTATTGGAGATAATAATCTATTTTAGTTTAGGATATAAGAACTAAGTAGAAATACGCTTAAGCTATTGGCCAAACAGTATTGCAAACAATATAGTTTCTGTGTGATTATTTCATGTCTGAGCAGCTGGGAACGAATGAACAGCCTATGCCAATACCTATATATGCTCTCCCTTTTTCTCTCTCTCTTTCACACACACACACACACACACACACACACACACATGATAAATAGAAAGAGCAACTTGTAATAAAAAATACATCTCCAATGAAAGCTATTAGAACTTGGGTTACCTCAGGGAATTCTGACCAACAAGCACCTTTGTGTGGTTTTCTGCAGGGACATCTGTACTCCAGGAGACACTGGATGGAGGAGATGTCACTGTCTCTTCTCTATAGGCAAGAGAGATGTGGGATTTGCAAACACTGTGTGATCTTCCAAATCCACCCAATCACAAACAATGAAGCCAGGAGTAAATGCAAGGATATCTAACTTCAAAGTTCTTTCAGTAAAAATGTTACTAACAAAATTTGCTTCTTTGCTCCTGCCAAAGTACTTAGAAGGGGAGCACTTAACATGAGGGAAATTAAGGGTTTCCTTTTAGGGGTGACTTCAAGGTCATAATAAACATGCTTCTTTGTAAATGAGGGGAAAGGTGGCTGGCAGGTGTAGCTGAGGAGAAGAGCAATTAATATGTATGAGTTTCTAGTTGCTAGTACGTGCAGAAAAGAAGGAAGGAAGGGAAGAAAAAGGGAGAAAAAGCAAGCCACTGATACTTTCCATTACACACTGATGACTCTGAAATCTTTGTAGATTAATTTTTAATAGACTTTCTTATCTTAATTGCTTAGGTAAGATGGTAATCTTTAAAATGACCTGCAAGAAAGATGCATGCTACATGCTATCATAAAGTTGACAATATTTATACAAAATGAATTTCTGAGCATATCTAATTAATAAGCTCAGGAATGGCCATCACCTTGGGTAATTAAACCCTAAAGTCTAGCAACAAAACAATTTCAGAGAAAACAAATGCCTTGCAGGAAATGCCTTTAAATTCTCATCACCTTATAAATCAACCCAGGCAAATCAGATATAGCACTTTACATGCAAAATGCCTAAATGAAGTTCTTGAAGAAGCAATGTGTGGAAACAGCAGATTGTCTTTCTGCTTGCATGAGGCAAGGGACAGCAAGAAATAATGGATTTTGTTGAACTGTTGATGCTGAACAAACCCACACTATGGAAAAGATAACAGGGCAAATGCATGAGGCATAGCTAATGACAAATGCTCACGTCTGCGTGTGCATGTGTGTATGTGTAGATTACACATACCTGAACATAAGCCTGCATTGGTTACTCATGTATTGCCTTAGCACACCATGACCTATGCAACCTATAGAAGATAGAGGTTCTGTGGTGTCCCAGTTCCACGTGTTTTGAGTCAATGATGGTGGAGTGAAGGGCTGCCAACAACGGCAGGAAGGTGAGGGTTCATGCTTCCAAACCTTCAAACCTACTCCTGGTGCAGTACTTCTGCCATCAAGGTCTCACCTCCCAAATAGCACCACCAACTGAAAATCAATGTTCAAAGGTTCAAGATATGAGAAATATCTCATTCGAACCACCACAAACCCCAAATGCAAGTGTATTAAAACATAGGATTCCAATTTATCAACACTCATAAAGAATTTCATTCAAGCTAATATTTTTGATGCTTAAAATCAGATCAGTTTGAAGATAGTAAAGGGTCACTAATTGAATATTACAGAAGAGGTATTCTATTTGATCAGTCAAACGTAAGGTTTTCATTAATAATCTAGGTACTTGGATATGAAGATGATATAATTTTTGACAGGAATCTTCTCAGCAGTAGAAACTGGACTAAAAAAAATACAGACTGTAAGACTGAAGAGATGGCTCAGTTGGTAAAACATTGCTATTATGAATACCACAGCAATGAACATGGCTGAGCAAGTACCTGTCTTGGCCTGAATAATGGATAATGAAAATGTGGTACATGTATACTCCAGAATATTGTTCATCTGTAAAGAAAAATAAAATGAAAATTTTAGTAAAATGGATGGATCTAGGTAAGATCATACAGCATAGTATAACCCAGATCAGAAGGACATACATATATCATATGCTCTTTCTCATCTGAGGATCTTAGCTCCAAATCTTCAGGTGTGAGTACATAGCCTGGAGAAGTTGCAGAAACTTGAAAAGTAAAAGTGACCTTTGATTGAGTGGGAGGGGCAGTAGAAAGGGTAATAGTGGGGTACATGTGATTTAATGGAGGAAATGGGAAAGATGGAGGACTCCAATTAGGATAGAGGAGTAGTACAGGTAAAAGAGCAGTAAGGATATCTAAATCTCATTAACTACCTATCTAAAATTACCTAGAATGTAGCAAACTTCTTTTGGACCACCAACCAGCTCCCAAATCATAACATGGAGACTTCCTATTGGTTATGAATGCCCAGTCTAGCTTAGGCTCATTTTTAGCTAGCTCCTAACTTAAATTAACCTGTTTCTCTTCATCTACGTTTTGCCATGGGGACTCTTATCTTTCTTTCTGCATGTTATACTCTATGTGTGCTGGCTGGTGGCTTATTGGCTGGTTACGGGTGTCTACAGTTCATTCTCTCCTCTCCCTCCTCTTGCTTAGATTTCTTCTCCTACTTCCTCTCTGGGCTTGCAGCCTACCTATCTCTCTCCTGTCTAGCTATTGAGTGTAAAGCTCTTTATTAGAGCATTCATGCATTTTAGACAAAGTAACACAGCTTCTCAGAGTTAAACAAATTCAATATAAAAGAATGCAACACATTCTTGAATCATTAAACAAATATTCCACAACATAAACAAATATAACACATCTTAAACAAATATTCTATAACATATATGTTTGTGTGTGTAACAAAAATTAGTGAAAAACAAAGCCATGAATTTCAAAGGGAAAATTGAGGGGTACAGGAGAGGATTTGGAGGGAATAAAGGGAAGGAGGAAATGATGTAATAATGTTATAAATTTTAAAAATTAAATAAATCATTTTTAAAATACCAGTTTAGTGGTTCATGCTCATAACCCCAGAACTAGAAAGGCAGACAGGTGAATGCCCAGGGCTTGCCAGCCAGCCTTGCTTGCATGAAGAGCTGTGGACAAACATGAAAGATCCTGTCTCAAGAAAGGATGTGGTGGCTGGAGAGAAGGTTCAGTACCTAAGAGCACTTGTTGCTTTTCCATAGGACTGAGGTTCAGTTCTCAGCACCCACATCAGTTGTCTCAGAAGCATCTATAACTCCAGGTCCACAGTGTCTGACTCTGCTGGCCTCCTTGGATACCTGCACTCCAAAAACATTCATGTAGATACTTTTTAGAGAAAAAGAAAGAAAGAAGGTGGACTGCACCCAAGGAACAACAACCAATGTTGTTCTCTGGTCTTTATACATGCATCTTACTGATATGCACATGGACACACATGCACATACACACAAATACATATGTGTTTGTACACTCACATGTATACATATACATAAATGTACAGGGACTGTATTAAATAAAATTTAATAGGGAGATACATGGGTGCACAAACGTTACAATTTTCGTAGACGGAGATTGATCATTCATTCCTGGCTGCCCACACACAAATAATCACAAAGAAATGTTATTAATTAAAACACTTGTGTGGCTTATTAGCTCAGGATTTTTCTTATCTAATTCTTATATCTTAAGTTAACCCATTTCTACTGTTTTGTATTTTATCATGAGGCTTGTGGTTTACTGATAAGGTTCCTTGGAGTCTTATCTCAGTCGGCAGCTACATGGCATCTCCTTGACTCTGCCTATTTTCTCTATATCTTTGTTCAGCTTTCCAACCTGGCTTTACTCTACTAAGCCACTGACAGAAACAGCTTAAAATCCTTGGACTAACAATAGCCAACGTCTTACCTAGAATACCTTTTGGTTTGGTCCTCGAAGGGCTCTAGTAGGTCCAAGCATGGCAGACATGGCTCTGGCAGGCCTTGCCCTTCCCTTAGTCCCTCTGTTTTGCAAAACTGTCCGATTGCATTCCTAAAGCTAGACACCAAGGTCTGTTCCTTTACCTGGTCACTTCCTCCCCCTGAGGCTGACCACCAAGGTCCAGCTATCAAAACATTGAAGTCCAATAACCAAAAGCCCCGTCTTGGCTACATGACCAATCAAAACAAACCAACTCACCCTAACACGGGCTTTCCCTTTTTCCTTTCATATACTGCCATTTGCCTAAGTGCCATGTCTGTCTCCTCTTTGTCCAGAGGCAGTCCTTTGTCCCTCTGAGGCAAGTATCCAATTCTCCTCGCCCTTGTTCCTTTTCTCATCTCGCTGTCCTTTGTCTTTTCTCCTTAGTACCTTTCTCCCTAGTCTCCCTTCTTCCCAGCCCTCTGTCTCATGTCTTTGTCTCTCATTCTCTGCCTTTTGTCCCTTGGGGGCATATAAATAACCTTTGTGCTGAGAACGCGGTCATGGAAAGTTTTTTTTTTTGTTGTTGTTGTTGTTGTTTGTTTGTTGTTTTTAAATAAAAAGCCTCTATTTTACTAAAATTAAAACTCTAGTCAGACCAGTGAATTACCCCAGACCCATATAAAAGTCCAGAGGTTCCATGGATGGAAAACTTTTACCACTTCAAGTCCTGAAAAGATAGACATGTGCTAGGTCTGTCCACACAGTAATCTGCAACACCCAGAATTCCCAGGCTCAAGGCTTCCATTGTCTTCTTCCAAAAGCAATTTTCATGAAACATAAATGTAGCCAAACAGTCTTAATTATGAGAAACCATAGACTACTGGCACTTCAACTCGGTGCTCAAGGTCTGTATTGCAGTCCCAGCAGGCAGCAATGCCTGGCGTGCCAGCACTTGAGAGGCTGCAGCAAGAGCAGTGTTACATGTTGGAGGCCAGCCTGGGCTACATAGTGAACCAGGCTAGCCTGGACTACAGTGGGAGGCACTATTCCAAAAGTCAAACAAAGAGACAAACAAGACATCTCCATGGATTCTTTACAGTGAGGTCTTTCCATATTACTTTTTATTCTTCATTTTTCATGTTCGGCATGTACCACTTCCCTTCTCAAACCTCTATTTTCTATCCTCACTTCTTTGCTTTTACTGCCTTCTCACCAAGAAACTTCTTTGTAGAAACTTAGCAATCTTGATGTTTCTGAAGTGCCCTTCAGCACACCCTTTCCTTGTTTCCCCATTGAGAAACAACCAGTGCTCACTTCACCCACACTCTTCGGTCCTCCAATCATTACACACTAGTTTTTTCTCATGTTATCATGTCTAGACCGCATATCTGCAAGACCTAAGAGTCCTCCTATATCTTTCATGGTAGACAACACTAGATTATCATTGCACAACTAAATGAGTTCATTTATATGAAATGATTCTTTAGTAAATGCTATTAATACTTTCTAAGCTCCTGGCACAAAGAAAGTTCTCAAAAACATTTGTGGAATGTATGTATAAAATAAGTGAGCAATTTAGTGAACTGATTGTTAAGAATACCTACTGCAACCCAACAGATCATTCCATTAAATAACACTGTCTATCATCTTCAGATAAGTAGATACTAGTTGAATTTACGAATTCAGAAACTATACATTGGGAAAAGCCATGTGCTGTGGACATCTGCCTGTGTGGTAAATACAAGACAAGCTCCTGGACAACATTTACTATTTTCTGCACTAAATTTTTGGGAATTTGTAGAAAAATCTATCCAAGAGATAGCCCTCTAAAGCCATAAGGGGATTGTCTGTTTTGGCAGAGGGGCATTGCCATTTACTTGCCTCCATACAGTATGTGACTTTTATATGCAAATAAAGCCATGATAGATTACTGATGTGGTGAAAATTTAATCTCCTCTCTTCTGCAATGGTTAACACTTATATAATCTTGAGTACCCTGTGATTTTTGTAAGTTTTAGGAGTTTCCTAAGTTTTGTAAATTTTGCTTTCTTCCTGAATCTTAATTAGTCTTCCTTTCCTTCTGGGAGAAAATGTTTCAGTTCAGGATGAAATCCCTGGCAAGGGCCCAATCCCTATTGTTTTGTCTCCAGATCATCCCAGGACTTCTCTCATGTGGGAATAAGTCACTCCGGGTAGGTGATTTGCATCAGTAATAGTTCTTTACAGAAACAGACCCAACAGAATGATCATATATAAATATTGGGGCATTTAATGCAGAAATGGCTCACAGGAACCACAACTGGAGAGTCAATGGTTCTTGATGTGGACTTCAGTGAGATGCCTTCTGAGAACGATGATGTGATTCTTAGTAGTAATAAAATCCTTCTTACTAAGTCATTTCATTCTAGTGGGACCAAGACTGTGAAGCAGTGCTAAGAGGGTTAAATCCAGTCAAAACCTCGATCCTTTCTATCCTCTCCTGTCTCTGTTTCAGCGAGTGCAATGTTACATCCCTATTAATCAGATTCCAGGAAGTCCTTTTCTCAATGAAGCAGCTCCAAGTGATCTGGCCTGATCCTTTCACTGGTGAAACTCACAACACCACCACTCCTGATCCTTTCACTGGTGAAATCACAACACCACCACTCCTGATCCTTTCACTGGTGAAACTCATAATACCACCACTCCTGATCCTTTCACTGGTGAAACTCACAACACCACCACTCTACAGCTGGCCTGAGTTTAGAAGGCAAATTTACATTAAGATGAGAGTGGCTGATAGCTTAGATCCCATCCTGTATTTCCTTTGTTTACAGAAAACACTTCCACTTACAAATGAAAGAACAAATGAAGTGTGGCAGACATTCAGAAGGTATTTCCGGAAGGAGGTTCTCAGAATTCCTTCAAACTTTGGTGCTAGCTCATACCACACTGATTTTATGAAGCATGAAATGACTTCCTTAGTTGATGTGTCCACTAAGGCAAAAACCCCCGGATGCAACTCTTTCTATGCCTTTGGGTTTGTTAATAGCTCGTTATTAATCATGAGATAAAACTTGGAACTCCTGAGCCTGGATCTGAAGACTCTGCCCAGTGGGACACCACCACTTCCCCTCACTTCATTTCAGCCTTCACTAAATATTCTGGCTTTTGTCTTTGACAGGCCAGGCAAACTCACCCCAGACTATTGTATAAGCTATGGAATTGTCCTGCCGTGTGTTCCACCAGTGCTGCCGAACCCACAGCTCTCGCTTCATGGCTCAGTTCAAACCTCATTTCCTATGTATAGAACCAGGCAGTCACCCATCTCTTTTTAGTTAAGCGGCTATTTCTGAATACCATAGACTGAGAAGCTTAAACAATAGGATTTTGCTCACTCCATATTTAGAAGCCGGGAAGGACAAAATGAGACCACCAGCATACTCAGTAGAAGATGAAGGCCTGCCTTGGTACACAGCATCTTGGCACTGTGTCTGCACAAGGGTTCTCTCACAAGCATCTAAAGGTACTAACCCTGTGTGTAAGGGCTTCAACCCAGGTTCTAATTGTCAAATATGGTCAAATATTCTTTCTTTCTCCCTTCCTCTATCCTTCCCTCTCTCCCTCTCTCCTTCCTTCCTTCCCTCTCTCCTTCCTTCCTTCCCTCTCTCCCTTCCTTTCTTTCTTTCTTTGAGACAGGATTTCTCTGTGTAGTCCTGGCTGTCCTAGAACTCACTGTGTAGACCAGGCTGGCCTTGAACTCAGAGACCTGTCTGCCTCTGCCTCCTGAGAGCTGGGATTAAAGATGTGTATCACCATCACCTAGCTCAAATATTCTCACATTATGAATTATATTCTTACATGGAAACTTTGATGGAACACATTCACTCAGATGTCCCTGAGTTCGTTCGTCTCATCCCTGCCATTCTTCCAAACTACTTATACACCTGGGCTTTATAGGGCTTTTCAGTTTCCAGAGGAGGCTTATCTTTTGTGTGAGTAAATGCTTGTCAAGTGAATGAGTAAATATGTCAATATGCCAATTACAAAGTGATTGTTTTTAATAAATAAAACATCCAAAATTTGCATTGCCCCTATTTTTTGATCATCAGACTACAAAAGGAGGACTATACATATTCTTTTAAAACATGAATTAAGAGCTAAATATAAAAACCTCCTGGTTTTCACAAAAATAAAATGTATTTCCTTTGGCATATGGCTTAATGACTAAGGACCAATGACATCGGAAATCTCACATTCAAGTTTCAACTTTAAATTATTTACTTCAGTGTCTTCAAACTATCAAGGGCATACTTTGAGAACTGATGTTGACATGACAGGGTGAAGGGTCATCTAAGACACTGGAGAGAGTCTTTGGGGAAGAAACAACTAGAAGGCAAGTTCTAGAGACAAATGTGGTCATAGAATGAGTACGTCAGAGCCGGGTGGTGGTGGCGCACATCTTTAATCCCAGCACTTGGGAGGCAGAGGCAGGCGGATCTCTGTGAGTTCGAGACCAGCCTGGTCTACAAGAGCTAGTTCCAGGACAGGCTCCAAAGCTACAGAGAAACCCTGTCTCAAAAAACCAAAAAAAAAAAGAAAAAAAAAAAGAATGAGCACATCAGAAGAACAGGCAGCTGAGACTCTTGGATGCTTTTGGAAAATCATTAAATTCTAATTAATATTAAATTAGGCTGCCACAGTGTCAGGCACCCTAAAGTGTTTCTTCTCGGATTAGAAATGCCCACCCCCTCCTGCTGCTCTTCCAGATGCTCATCACTGATGCCTTGCTGCTTGTCTGGGGTGGGAGTTCCTGAAGCTTCCAAGTCCACACACAGCAGGTGTTGAAAGCTCATTACCTGATGCTGCCTCGGAGAAAAGTTGGGTAGACGCTTCAGTGGCCTGGCCTTCCAAGATAGGCCTGAGACTCCTCACTCTTCCAAGGAACTGCTGTGGTTATGTGTAGGGCTGACAGCTGGTCACAGGAGACTCCAAATAGAGCACCTTCAAATCAAAAAAATTGGTTTCCAAACTTAGTGAAGAAATTTTTATATATCATTCCTCTTCATACTTAAAACTTCAGGAGTTAAATATCCCCAAAGACTCAAGATGGTGACATTAAGGCTCAATGATGTTGATGTGAAGTCAGGGCAGATGATTTGCATCACCATAGGTTTCTAGGGACAGATTCAGCAGGAAGCTTGCAAACAAGTAAGAAGGTATTTATTATGGGAGTTGCTGTCCAAGGTTTGTGGAGGCCAAAGACTCTCATGAAATAACATCTGCCAAGAAATGGAGGACCAAGAAAGTCTGTAGCATAACCTTAATCCAAAGGTTTAAATTGTCTATAGGTGGTGTTGGCACTGACAGGGAAACTCATCAAAGTCCTAGAACCCAAAGACTCGAGGCCCAGGGACTCAGCCATGTCAGAGAGAAGTGGTCATACCACTCTTGTATTAGTGAGGACATCTTTCTTAGCTTGTCAGCAAAATAACATAAATATTAATTATATATAACAGTAGTTTCCTCCACCAGTCTCTCATGTCTCCCTGCTACTCCTGCTAATCCCATCCCTTTCTCAGCTAATTTCTATGTGCACGCCATACTTAGAAGACAGTATTCTCAATGGCTCTGTGTATTTCACCAGCTCTGGTGTTGTCTGTGCTCCATCTTCTGTTATGTTCCCTGAACCTTGGATGACTTGAGCATCAGCACACATAGATCCTCAGCACTCTGGTAAATTATGAATCTCTTGAGTAACCAGTGTCCGCTGAAGCAGAAAGTTCTCTAATGGTTAAAGAACTTTTATAAAGAAACATAATTCATCAAATAAAAAAGTTAATGAGGAACTAATATATCTTAGAGCAGGGGAAGATGGAGGTCTGAGATAAGGAGACGGAGACAGGCAGAAGGAGAATTTTCCCTTTCTTGTCTCCAAATAGGAGGATGGGACGTCAAGTGGCTGAATGAGGCTCTGTCACATGCATGGTGGTGACAGCCTTCACTCAGACTGTCTACTCAAATGCTGATAATTTCCAACTACACTCCACAGATAAATTCAGAAGCTGGTGTTGCCAGCTCTCTGGGCATCCTTTCTCTCTCTTCTTCACTTACCTCACCTGAAACTGAGCCTAGGTCTAGTCAAGTAGTTCCCAGCCTCTTCTGCTGGACTTTGGAGAAAGGCTTCACTAACTGATATGCTTCTCTTTATATCATGTGGTCCTCTATACTGTGCACCCTTCAAGATGGAGCTCAGGTATCTCATCTTCCCATGGCCTGAGTAATGACTCCTGTTACACTGTTGTCTTGGTTTCTAGTCTTCTGCTGTTGTCGTCAGCTTTAATATTTTCTGTTCTTTGTTGAGCACTAATGACTTAGAATAACCCTTAGCATAAAATGACTATGACTATATATTCACTAGTATTTATTTTTATGTATGTATGTATTTATTTGTGTGTATATATGCATATGTGCTTTTTTATGTGGGAAGATGAACCTGTGTGCAGTTGTATGAGTACTTTTGTACATATGCATGTGAAGGCCAGAGGAGAGCCTTAGGTGTCATTCTTTGAGTACTGTCAACCTTTCTTTTTTTTCTTTTTTGAGGCAGGGTCTCTCACTGGCATGAAACTGACCAGTTCAGTTAAGTCGGCAAGCCCAGACATCTTCCCCTCTTTGTCACTGCCTCAAGCATTGGAGGTTCAGGTGTGTGCAGACATGCCTGACTTTTTATGTGAGTGTTGTGTTGGCAGAGGGTGCTCGTTCAATCCCAGCTGCCCAGACCTGAAATAAATCACACAGAAACTGCATTAATTACAACACTGCTTGTTCCATTAGCTTAGGCTTCTTATTAACTAACTCTTACATCTTAAATTAACCCATTTCTATTAATCTATGTAGCACAATGTAATTGTTGCCTACCAGTAAAATTCTGTCCATCTTCTGTCTCCTGTAGTGGTGACTGCAGGGTGTCTCCCTGACTCCACCTTCTTTTTTCCTCCATCTGCTTGGAATTCCTGCCTTTTCCTATTCTTCTATGCTACTGGCCTAAATAGCTTTATTCATTAACCAATAAAAGCAACATATATTCAAATAAAAAGGAAGGTTTTAACTTTAATATAGTAAAATTACATATAACTAAACAGGTATCAATAAGAATTACAGTTACAATATTCATATCTACTTTATCTTTTATAATAACTAAGGGAAACTATAATTATAAATATCTGTATTCTTCAACTCCATCAAAGACTTCAGAGTGATATAATATTACCTAAGTAAACAGAAAGTACATTGTAAGTAACTTCCAAAACTCTAGAATTGACAGAGATATTCTGCTGCCTGGACAATCACCCAAAGTTCCTCTGTAACACTGGGGCATCCATCTTCAACCTACAGGCCTATAGTATCCAGAAGACTTTTCCATAAAGCAGGAAATTTCAAAGACAGTCCTGCCTATATTGGTAGTTTGTCAGTCACCTTCTTCTGTGTCCTGCAGAATGTCCAGCAGACTCCTTCATGAAACAGGAGCCTGAAGGATTGTCTTACCTTTGTTAGGCAACTTCAGCAGTCACCATTCTGTGGGTCCCTCATGTCCAGTCTACATGGCTTACCATCAGGCAGTCAGTGCAAGAGCAGTCTCTTGTCCAAATGGCTAACAAAGGAGCCTCTTTGATGCCCATCTTCTTCTCAAAGTAATTGGTGCTGCCAGGAGCAGATGTGTCTCATGTCATTAAAAAATATTAAGTTATTAAAGCATTTTAAATGCTATTGACTGAGTTTTCTGTCCCACCAGGTCCCCAGCCTTTTAGTCCCAAGAAATCACACAGTGGTCTACATTAACTATAAACTGATTGGTCCATTAGCTCAGGCTTCTTATTAACTCTTATAACATATATTAGCCCATTATTCTTATCTATGTTAGCCACATGGCCCAGTACCTTTTTCAGCAAGGCCATCATACCTTGCTTCTTCTGTGGCTAGTCAGGACTGCCTCCTCTTCCTAGACTTCTCCTGTTCTCACTGACCCGCCTCTACTTTCTGTCTGGTTGTCCTGCCTGTACTTCCTATCTGGCTACTGGCCAATCAGAGTTTACTTAAAATATAATTGAAAGAATATAGACCATTGTCCCACACCAAAATGCCATATTCCGAAAGTCTCTGAAAGATTTGAAGAATACCTGTCTAACTGAAATATATCTCTATATATCTAGAAAACCTAACTAACATGACTAAAAGCTTCACTATTATAGATGACTGTCTATTAACCTTATTTCTTAACTCTACGTTATTTTTTTAAATGAGCTGCAAAAACACAATACGTTAATCAAGAGCAGAAATATACATATAACAAAATTGGCCTTAAATTTTTAAGCCAAGATAGCTTTAAAATATATATGTTGGTTTATCTTAGCAGCCCACTCAATAAAATATCTCTCTGTACTTAACTCTTTCATAGTCAAAAAATTTAAAGAGAACACAATAGTATACATAATCCAGACCCTGTGTGTATTTTCCATCTTTATGTGGCTTATTTTTTGTTTACTCCTATGACTGTCTGTACTGTCTCTTTAAAGACTTTAATTTTTTTTAAAGAATTTACTTCTTTTATAACTGTTGTACTCTTTTTCTTCTCTCTCTCAAGCCTACAAACTTACATTAAACACTGTGACCTTTTAGAGGTCTTTTCCATCTGAATTTGTCTTTATTGTGTATCTGTAATTGTTTTCTGACCAGGACTGCTTCTTAAAATGCTAAGAAGGCATGGCTAGGATCAACTCTGTGGTCCTACCTGTTGGCTCTGCACAGTCCAACATGGCAGAGGCATATTTGCTGCCTCTGAGAGCCATGCATGCTGCCCCAGATCCAGGGTTGCAGCAGGCTTTTGTCACCATTAAGCAACTAGTAACATGCTGCACACAAACCCCATTTAAGTACTCAGCCTCTTGAAAGAGTCAGAGTTCATGCTGCCAGTATGAGCCAGGAAGCTGCCATTTCTTATGCTGAGTCAGTAAGCCTTCTGTTAAAGGAGCCGCAGTACTCCTGTGCACAGCCAGCAAACAGAGCCTCTCTGAAAAAATGCTGTAACCAAGAAGCTGCACTTGGCTCCTGTTTTTGTGAGTCGAGAAGCCTTTTTTTTAAAGCTTTCTTAGATTTTACATGGAAATTCTTGCCCCATACTGGTGTACTCTACTCTGCATATAGGTGTGAGTGTTCACGCATGTTTGTGTATGTACACGCATGTGGAGGCCAGAGGTCAACCTTACACGTAATTGCTCAGGAGCCAACTGCTTTTTCTGTTTCTAGAACCTGGGGCTCACCTGGTTGAGTTATGAGCCACAAGGACCTGCTTGTCACTATGTCCCCAGTAGTGGGATCACAAGTACACGCTACTGGGTTAAGCTTTTTGTTTGTTTGAACTCTGGTCCTGGTCCTTTCCTAAGCTGGTATATTTTGCCTTTTACCAATGGAACTATCTCCCTCGCCTGGTCTTAGAAGGTGTTTCCTGGACACCTTCCTTTAGTGTTTTCTTATTCCCAGCTTGAGACCTGGCCTCTCAGTCGAGTGGGAAACACCCCACCTCTCCTCCTTTCCCCTCTGGGCTACCGCA
>JAQHUG010000125.1:2526879-2541057 GCA_028555095.1 Dicrostonyx torquatus
GGCTTCTAAGATACCGGCCCAATGCGGGGCGTGGTTTTCATTTTAAAAAAAAGCCGCAGCAGCTCTCCAAGCTAACTTGCTTCTGGCTTCCATGCTGACTGCTAGACTCGGTTTCCTGTTTGCGACCAGAGAAACGTGGTTTGGGACATTGATCTGTAAGTTTTATCCCCTCCAATAAAATACCCTTTTTAAATCAAATTGGTGTAAGATTGTCCTGTGACAATAGCTATCAGTGGTGAAGCACACAAGTAAGCAGCATCTGAAAGTGGGACATCTGTGGTGGAAATCCCCACACAGCTGGATTCCCACATGTTCTGGGAGATGGCGTGTCTTCTTATCATTGTGGTAGCTCTATGGTCCCTACTAAAGGTGGTAAGATATGCAGATAAGATTGAGATGTTTGCCCAGAGGAAACCTTTCCTCATAAGAGACAACTTGCAAGAGAAAATATATAGGTAAGAGGCATCCTGCATGTTTGCCTCTGATTTGGCAGATAAAGTAGATGTGAGAAGGGTGAAACTATAAGCAGGAGGAGCAAGAAAGCACTGAACACAGCCATTCTCAATGGAGAAAGAGAACAGTTTATTAAAAACTGCTCGTCACATTGGATAGTTGAGGACACTATCCAGCTAAAAATGTGTTGCATATTGTAACGGTATATGATGAGGGAGAGAGCAGCTTAGACACTGAACAGCCAGACGGTTACCATGGGGAACCTGTTAGACATAGGAAGTGTTGCCAGCTGAGGTCAGACCTGTTCAGGTGCTGCCAGCTGTGGTCAGACCTGTTCAGGTGCTGCCAGCTGTGGTCAGGAGTATTCAGGTGCCATTAAGGGCTTCTGAGAAATGCTTTAGGTTTCTGTTCCCCAGCAAAACCCAATCTAGGTTAGACCCAGACCTAAAATATTGCAATCAGTACTGCCATTTGGGGGTCTGCTTTGTCACCTAACAGAAATGAATGTACTGCTTCATTGTTTCTTACAGTCTGGGTTGGAACAGTTCACGAGGGAAAGTAGACAAAGAGGCCTCTTGAGGTCACTTGAAAGCAAATGTGTCAAGCCAAGGGCTCTCAGGAAGAGAAATTGACAAGAAGCCAAATGCTGGACCTGTGAACTACTGGAAACCTTTAAAGTCTGAATAACAGCTGAGTGAGATGCACAGGCAGTTTTCACAACAGTCTTTCCTATATAGAGGAAGGAGATTTTATGGGGTGGAACTATCTCAGCCATCCTCCCCCAGCAGCCACCTGCCTTTGAGAACTATTCAGGGCAACAGGAGGTCCCATGTTGAATTGCAGATCTGTGAATCCCCTGCTAAGGTGCAGAGCACCTGGGATTGGTATGCTGAAACCAAGTGTATTTTAAATTCATGACACCTTCAAAAACACCATCATCGATGGGAAGAAAGGGGTGGACATGGAGAGAGAATGGTACTAGTGAGAAAGAAAAGGCTTGTCTTAGTGGTAAACGATTAGCTCCAAGAGAGTATAGTTTGTACATTTTCTCCTTATTTCTGGGCTTGGATGTACTGCTGGGATACACCTTACATACCACCACTGGAGAGTTTTTTGCTTGATGGCACAGTTGGTAGGAGCATCCTCTGTGGTCTTGATGCTGTGAATTTAGGAGGCTACTGACTTTTGGCAGACAGATGCACTTGGTAAAGAGGTCAAGCTGACAAGGGGAATGCTTCTGAGTTATACAGATTTGGATAAGGTAGTATTCTACACCCATGCCACCATAACCAACATTGTTCTTCTGACATAACACCTGATACAAGTTGTGGGCTCTTTTAAATACTTCTTTGGACCTTGCTAATGTGTGTCCCCTTGTTTCCTTTAGTACGTAATATAAAAACCATTTTGAATTTGCTTGGAATAAAAAACAGCAAACCTCCAGAGATCTGCCCATTCTACTTAAAAAAGGTTCATTACATAATGCTAAATTCTTTATGTCTCACAGATTTGTAGAAGAATCTGAAAAAAGCAATATATGTAGCATTTGGAGACTTGAACAGGAAGGCATCCTGTGTGGGTGGAAGCAGGAACTCCCAGAAGATTTGAGGCTGTTGTGTCTAAATCCCAGTGCCAGGAGTAGGCTGGGTCCATATGGGTTGTTACTGATGGGAAGTCTTGATACCCACACATAATCCAGGTTATGCTACTGATGTTGGTTCTGTGCCAGAACTCTATGATAAATTCTTACCATTGCTTGCAGGACATGGAGAAATCAGGCTACTATCCAACTAAAACCTCAATCCTACTGGCTTGTGCCGGAAGAGCATGCGCAGGCTGCTAGGAGAGAATGATCCGCCCTGTTGTACTTGCCTTCCAATAATGGCATGGCTGTTACAGAAGTAAACAACTGCTGCTTCTAAATCCATGCAAGGATGCTGCACTGGAAGGAACGTGCTGGTGTTGTAAGTGAAGACAAGCCCTGAGGCTGGGAAAATCACAGGCCACAAAGGGGGCTGAAGATATTTTTTTTTTTTTGGTTAGGTGCATATGGTGTTCCAGCCAGATTGCTTTCTACACATTTATGCTTATGACTGTAGACTACTGCTGCTGCCAGCCACATTCACAATTCACAGTAGGTTGAACTACTGGAAATGGGTAGCTGAATCCTTGGAATAGCATCCTAGTGATAGACCCTGAATGAAAATATCATATACTCCATAGGCGACTCAGGGAATATTGCGGATGAGGAAATAGGGCAGAATTAATATAAAGGCAAGAGGAAAGGATAGAGTATTTTGCAGTTGTTTCTTTTTTCTGCATTGGATATGATTAATGTCTTCTTAAAGCAGAGTACCTGTGATCATTCATGAAGAACTCATAAGATTGGGCTTATCAACATTTCTTTATGGAGTGAAAGGTGTTCCCAGGGTTCACACAGCTCATGAGGGTCATGAGTCTTCATGAAGTCCCCACGACTCCCTAACTTTATATAAGATGCAATAATTTGACTTAGAACACTTTATAAGGACAGCTTCCTGTCCCAGAGGACTTTTCATCAGGGTAGCATTTCATGAGTTTCCCATGCTGTGGGTGGCACTCTAGTGATGCGTTCATGAATCATAATCATTCTTGGCTGAGGCCTTCATCTAGTGCAACTTTGGTTGAGTCATTACTATTCTTGTAACATCTCATTATGCTACTGTAAATAATCCTGATGAAGGTATTGGCCCACCAAGAAGGACTTACATAAAACCATTTATTTGGTTTTCCTGTGCACTGTTGGGGGTTAGTAGATGTGTCTTTACATCTTGTGAATTTAAATAATAAAACAGGTCTAATGGGGACATGACTTTGAAGGGCATGTTTTATCACTGGCTTTTTAGTTTCTGTTTCAGGGCTGCTATGATGTGAGCAGCTACTCTTTCATATGCTCCAGTGACCAAGTGAGAATAAGCTGAAACATCTAAAATTGTAAAACAAACAAAGCTTTTGCCTTTAAGTTGTTTGGCTCGGGAGTTTTGTCATAGCGACAGGTAAATGACAAACACAGTGGCCTTAACTGGCTTTAATAGAGATCATAGTATTGGACAGGAAGAAGATTAAAATGGTTCACAATGTTGCTTCCTGTCACATGTATATTTATGGCTAGAAAGAAGAATATGACAATCATAAATAACCTGCCTGGAAATATTTGTCATTTGTATTGGCCATATTTGGTAGGCAATGATTGGCTGGAAATTCAGCCCCTAAAATTGGCTGAGACTCAGTTGTTTGATCATGAAGCATAGCTTGTTCATGTTCTAAGCTGTAGTATTATTCACTTTATTATGAAGATTGCCTCAAGCTGGAATTTATCACTCAATTATGGAAGCAAATTTAGGCCAAACCTAGCTAGCCTGATGTATTAGCCTTTCCTTGGTGACTGGTAGACAATGAATTGATAGTTTCTGTATCACAGCACTTGATTCTTGCATTCTATATTTATTATAAATTATATCTATGTACATATACACTGTTATGATAATCTAGCAAATTATGCAAAGTCTATTTTCATAACTGAAATTACAGTTTTAGTCTTGCTCTTTGCTTTCCTCATTCAACTTTTGACCACATATCAAATCCTCTCCAGGTGGGGGAGGTGACAGGTACCATCTCTGGGTTCAGTGACAGAGGGTTGTAAAGGACCAGGAAATCAAAGAAGATGTGCAGAGATACTGGGAGATGTGATGGACTTTGTTCATTCAAGATGAAGATGTGTACCGTTGACCTCAAGGGCATTTACACAAAATCACACGGAAATGGTGTTTTGCTAGAGCCAACTATGTAATGACTTACATAATAGTCATCATTATTGTTTAGTTATGGATCCCTAGATAAATGGCTGCTGTCATATTAACTGAATTATTCTGGATAGTCACATGGGTACCACATTCTTTAAACCTTTATTTGACTCTTGTGGTCTTTGTTCCCTTCAGTAGGACAGTACATTTCCTGTTCCTCATGCCTCAATAGGTGCTATTTCCTATTTCCATGAAGGTCTCTCTTCATGACTGGTGTTAAGCTATTAAAGAAATAACCACTGTGGGCATGCAGAGAATAGATCATAAAAGATGCCTAGTTTTTCCAATGTCTACAGAAATGATAAGACCCTATGAACAGCAGCCAACAGCCCTGAGAGGCGAGAGGGAAAGGGGAAAGCAAACATTGTCTCTCTCATCTTGAGAATGAATAACCCTGTCTATGAAGAGGCAGTGGCAGATTAGATGTGTAGAGGTGGGGGAAGAACCTAATATCAATATCTGTCACAAAAACTGTGCTACAGGATTAGGGAAATGGCTCAGGGGTTAAAGTGGCTGTCACAGAACCACAGGGACCCAATTTCCAGTAAAAAGTCAAACATGATAGTGTACCTTTATTTGCAACATGGGGCAACAGGCACAGGAGGATCCCTGGGGCTCACTGGCTAGCCAGTGTAGCCACATCAGTCATCTCTAGACTCGGTAAGAGACCTTGTATCAAAGTAAGATGGAGAAATACAGAGAACTACAGAGGAAGACAGTCGAGTCTGACCCCTGGCCTCCTCATGTGCACACACAAGTACACATAGCCACATGCATAGGTATACACATAATACCACAATGCAAACACATGCACACGTGTACGCTGCGCTACAATAAGTGTATCCATACTTATCCCACCTTTCCAAAAACTACCATTTAACTAGCATTTTCTCTCCCCCCTTATGTGTTTTCATAGTCTTGGCCCCAGCAAAGATGTCCATCCAGCTTAGTGCAATTCTACCTCATGAGAGCCTTCTGACCTTTTTCTAGAAGTCCAGCGCAAAGGGCTCACTCTGAGTTCACTTTGGTTTGTTTCTAAGCTTGTGATTTTACAGAAGCACAGGGCAAATCCACTCTGTGTGGATGAATTCTAGTTGACTCTCCCTGCCATCTACCCCCTTATCTCCCTCATTGCTTTTCTCTCTGTCTCATCCTCTTTTCTTTTCTTTTAAATTCTATGTCAGTAGTGAAGATTTAGGTAGAAGCAGATGAACAATATAGATTAGAAGAATTAACCTTGAAGCTATCTCGCCTTCAGCTTTGGGTGTGAATGCCTGTTGATTTCTACACTGAGAAAAGCTGTGATGTATTGAAAATTAGATGGATATTATAACTCTCTGAAGCCCGCAAGGGGCTCTGTTAATTACATTTCTTGAACAAATATTTCATAGAGTAGGATCAACACATTCAGAAATATTGATTTGAAGCCTTCCTGGCATGCCAATGTTGATATTTAGGGTCTGCTTTGCTACTTTGAAGAGAGAACTCAGTGTTAATTAGGCTGGACCTCAGAGCTGAATCTTCTCTGCTCTGCCACAGGGTAAGGCAGGTTTCTTGACAGAGCGGGAAAAAGTTTACTGCTTCCCACCATTCCTTGTCTTACTATGTCTGTGGTTTGGATATGGTTAGAGTGATTGGAGATTTGGTCAGAGAGACAGTACTAGGAGATGGTGTTTGTAAAGAAATGTTCTCAACCTCAAAACATTCCTTCCTGGAGGAAACCATATATGTAGGAAAGATGAATCTTGCAAAACCACTAGGATTTGTCCCCAGGGTACAGCATCAGGAAATGGCTGCCTGAAGGGAGACTGACCAGCAGAAAGGAGCTTCCCCAAACTTGTGCAACTGCCTGAGGTGGTGGCAAGAGCTCAAGGGATGAGGGCTGTCATCTCTGCTGCTGTGGGCTATTCTGTGATCCTCCTGCCGCTGAGTCATCTGTAGTCCTGTGAGTAAACCCTTACCCACACTCCTGTAACTAACCTACTGAACTCAGTGGTTCACCAAGCTAGCCTTAGATGCATTTGCTACTTGGTCTACAGGTTCGCTTTCCAGGGTGAGTAGACACATGTCCTATCTTCTTGGGAAGTCCCTCACACATCAGACCATCTGTATTCAGAAGAGACTGAGGCAGTTCTTGAGAAAGGGTTATTATAAAAAAAGAAAATGTGGCCCAGCACAACCTTTTTGATTCTTGATTCAAGATGGGATGCTTCCTCTCTGACAGTCTCTGCCATTAACCACATGGCCATCGCTAGAGGCTATCCCATGCTGCTTGTACTTTCAGCCTCTAAAAGTGTGGACTAAACAAACCCTGTTTGCTTCCCAAAGTTAAAATATATCATCTGTTTTGTGACAGTCATAAAAAGCTTACGTTTTCCACTACCCATAGTTTATTCTATGGTCTTAGGATTTCTTAGTAAAATTCATCTCTCGTGATGATTTTTAGTAACTGTGATGATTTCCTAATAGAACCTTTCTTTCTTGTTTTGCTTGCTTTGGAGTAGTTCTGGTTTTTTACTGCTGTCTTGGCTTAATTGTTAAAATTATTCACATTTATGCTCAGCCATGCCTTTATTTGGATGATAATTGTATGGTTATTATATTAATAATTTTTATTATTGCTGTGACCAAGAACCTAACAAAACAACTTTAGGAAAAAGATTCATTTTGGCTTATGTCCAAAGGTATAGACTTTTGTGGTGGGAGAGGCATAAAGCTGTAGCAACAAGAGTGTGAGGCTCAGGTCTGAGAAAGCAGAAAGTAGAGATGCTCAGAAAGAGGAACCATTTTACACATGCAAGCTCTGCCTCCACCGTGACCACTTCCTACAGATTAAGTCTCCTTCGGGAAAGTTCTACAGCCTGAAGACAAACAGTGCCACAATCTGAGGACCAGGTGATGAAACACATTAGCTTGCAAGGGTCAAAAGAGTGAGTTATAGAGTCACATCCTGGATATAGTCTACCACGATTTGGAAGATGTTGTGGGGGCTGCCATGGCAATGCTTGCTTAGATAGTTTTCATAGACTACAAAGAAAAATATGCAGTGACCAGAGATTGATAAATTAATTTTTATCATTTATCAGAGAGAAAGCAGGGGAACATTTCAAAAGAGCACCCCAGGACTGTGAAGGAAATAGAAACAGTAACTTAATTAAATATTTAGAGAGATAACTTTGAGAGGGGTTGATGTAAGATCACATAGTTTGAAGGGGAGTTTTGAGAAAGTTGATGTTGTACTGAAAACTCATTTGAGAAAGAGTCAAACAGGTCACAGAGGGGGAAAGAACATCCAACACAGAAGTCAGAGTAAACTAAGACTTTCAATATGACTGAAAATCAAAGAAAAACCCACAAGGAAAAGACAATCCTGAGAGGAAAAAGATCAAAATTGAGAATTGTGGTCAGATATTTGGGTACAGCAGGTGACCACTTTGGGTCACTGCTAGGTTCTGGTTTTATATTTTGAAGATTACTCTGACTTGCAGTGTGGAAGATGAGTTTTTAATTGACTTTTATTGAGCTCTACATTTTTCTCTGCTCTCCCTGTCTCTCCCCTCCCAAGGTCCTTATGCTCCCAATTTACTCAGGAGATCTTGAAAGATGGGGTTTTATTTATTTCCTGTGTGCCTGTCTCTGTCTCTCTTGCTACACATATATGTTATTTTTAGCTATGTCTATTTTATCAATAGAGACTAAGGGTCAGATGCTGGGGTGAAAACCTGCTAGTTCAGCAGAGCAGAGAAAACACCCAGCTGCTTCCTCCTCAGCTGTCATCCCCAAAAGTGAGCTTCTTCTGTGCCAAATGAAACAGAAAAACTCTTCCAACTGGATGTCCTTCCCTTCTAGTTTTTGGGTATCTCTCACTCCTTCTTCCTGACTTCCTTTGACTCTTTATGACTTTTTCCTGTCAATTAGAATAAAGACTCAGGAGCTAAATGCTGTGGTAAAAGCCTGCTGTCTCAGAGAGGCAGAGAAAGCTTTTCTCCTTCTCTGACCTCCCATCAAGAGAGCTTTCCCTATGCTATCTCAAACAAGTCCCCAACAAGATGTCCCTCCCTTCTACTTCCTGTGCCTTTCTCTCCATCCTCCTGACTTGTAAATAGGGGAGAGGTGTGTGTTGTGTTCCCCAGCCGCCAGCCGCTGGCCTGCTCAGCCGCTGGCAGCCTGCACCGGAAATAACCACATGAAAACAGCACTCATTCAAACTCTGCATGGCCCATCATCACCATCCTCTTCTTGAATAGCCCTCACCTCATAAACTAACCCATTATAAAAGTGTGCAAGTCACCACATGGTGACTTACCAGAAAGGTCTAACCTGCATCCATCTGCAACGGGAGCCTCATAGTGACTGGCCCACTTCCTTCTCTCTTCCCACAACTTCCCTTCTGTCTACTCCGCCCACCTAAGGGCTGACCTATCTTACAAGCCAGACAGAGTCTTTATTCAACCAATGAGAGTAATACAAAATACAGGAGACCACTCCCACATCACTGACTTCTCTTACTCTATTTTATTCCTATCAACTGATTGTTTGCTCCACCTCTTAATCTATGGTTGATTTTATTTGATCCTTTTTACAATATTCAAGCAGAAAGCTCATGGATTAAAGGTGTGTACTAGGACTATTCCATGCCACAGCTGTAAGCAGGTTTGTCCAGTAAATAATGCAATCTTTGTGTTCACAGTCTGATCAAATATCCTGAAATATGTATGTTAATATAAATATTGTGCTAATATTTTCAAATATTAAAAATTAAAATGATTTTGGGTTAAAAAATAGAAGAGCTTTTACCCGTATTTTCTATAAACAATACAAGGAAACATTTTATATGTTTATAAGAAAGGACAGGATTGCTAGAGCCAAAATCAAGATAAATATTTCTTCCTACATAATGTGTTTAAATGTGTATATGTGTGTGCAACTGTATGAGTTTATGTGCACCGTGTGCATACAGCAGCATGTGGTGGTGAGAGGATGGCATTGGATGCCCTGGAATTGGAGTTTTGAGTGGTTGTTAGCCCCCATATTGGTATAATAGGATGAATGCAGGTCCTCTACATAAGCAACAAGTGTTCCTACTTCTTATGCCATCTTTTTGATTTTCACTCTCTAAAATGCTTAAAAACATTAATTATTCAATTGAGTCTGAAAGCTGGGAAGATGGATCAGTCAATAAAGTGCTTACTATGAAAAATGAGTATATGAGGTAGATCCTTAGCACACATGGAAAATTCCAGATGTGGTGGTATGCATTTGAAACCCCAGAGCTGAAGAGGTGGAAAAAGGAAGATCCTTATGGCTTGATGGCCATCCATCAAAGACAAATGAGTGAGCTACAGGTTTAGTGAGAGATATGCTTTCAAAAAATTAATAGTGAGTGTAACTTAGGAAGACATCTACATCTGGCCTCCATATACATGTGCATAAATGTGCACATGCACCTACACATCCATGCACAAACATGAGCACATAGATACACAAATGATTCTAATTTATATCTTTAATCATTGTAGGTAACAATTTTAGCATGTAGAAAATAATGACACATGTACGTATTAATAAACAACCTTTGGTTTCTGCCTGACTATTGTATGGTAATCTCCAAGAAAAAAACATTCTCTCAAGAAAGGAGAAGGAAAGTATATCAAATGCAAAAAGTAACTAACTTTACTCATCTAGGAAAGCTTAAAATTTCAAGAATCATGGGGACCCTTTTCTGATTATAGAAGCAATAAACATGAGGTGGGGAGGAGCTTCTGCCCTGCTGAGCTGTAGACTCTCCATCACATCAACTGAGCTGCAGCCTCTCTTTCCCATCAACTGAGCTGTAGACTCCCCATCCCATCAATTGAGCTGCAGAATCTTCATCCCACTAAGCTACCTGAAGGTCCTGCAGAGAGTTCCAGGTTACAGTTTTCATGACTAGTAACCAAACTTGGGTAGGTTTCTTACTGTTATAGTTAGTAGCTTTGAGCCATCCATGCTCCTGTAAGCCACCTATCACCCAGACTCTTGTAGTTAACCCCCCAAAGCTAAACTGTTCATCAATTTGGATTTTCGTATAATCATTATTTGTCTGTCATGCTTTCTTATCTAGATGAATATCCTTTCTCCCCAAGAAAAGTGTCACAAAACACTAGTATGTAACAATCACCATCTCTAAAATGAGGTTAGATTAAATCATAAAAATATAATGTAGCTATTTTATTTTGAACAAAACAAGGCATAGAATTAGGCAGTCCAGGGGACACTCAGGTTCCTCTGATAAACTTTGATGAAAGCAGCATTAAGAGAAAGAGCCTTAGCAATGGAGGTCATCAAACAGCATTTCTCCTACTTCAGTAAACAAAGGATTCCAAAATCCATGAGAGAGAGAGAGACAATGTGTGTATAGTGTCTAAATATATCTTCCATCATAGATATGCAATTCTTGCAACTTAGTTTTTACTAACCCATCTTTCATTTTGATAACATAATTATAGTGGAACATCAAGCCTAAATTGATGCTGAGATCTCATTTCCACTTCGCTCCAATTTCCTATTTAGAGTGTGCATTGTTTTTGACCTTAGGAGAAGTTGCACCACTGTGTCTACTCAGACTGTATCACCCTTTATACAGTTCTTACACTGGGCCATTCCCTCTCACATTGCCATTCTGACTTATCATACCCACAAGGAGGAAAGTGTCACATTCTCATTTTTCACTAATTTTCTTAATTTTAATTAATTAATAAATAATCAATTTTCCCAGAACAATCACAGATTTAGCTGCCTTTGAATTTCCCCTCCTTCCCTCCTCTAGTCCCTCTCACCACCACCACCCCACATCTACTCCTTTTCCTTTCTGTTCAGAAAAGAGCAGGCATTGGCCTTGCACTAAGACTAGACACCACCTCTCCTATTAAGACTAGGCAGGGTAACCCAGTATGAGGAAATGATTCAAAAATAAGGCAACAGAGTCAGAGACAGTTCCTGCTCCCGCTGTAAGGAATCCCACAAGAAGACCAAGCTACACAACAATAACATGTGTATACAGAAGGTCTAGGTTAGTCCCATGCAAGCTCTTTGGTTGGCTGTTCAATCTCTGTGAGCCCCTGTCAACCCAGTTAGTTGATTTTGTGAGTTTTCTTGTGGTGTTCTTGGCCCCTCTGGCTCCTCAATCCTTCATCCCCCTCTTCTACAAGATTCCCAGAGCTCCACCTGATGTTTGGCTGTGGGTCTCTACATCTGTTTACGTCAGTTTCTAGGTGAAGCTTCTCTGATGACATTTGTCATAGGCAATGATGATAGATGAGTATAACACAATATCATTATGAATAATTTTATTGATTTTTTTGTTAGTGAGGTTTCTGATCTGTTCAGCTTCTGGGTCCTGATCTTCCAGGCAGTGTCAGGGGTGTGCTCCCCCTCATGGCATGGGTCTCAAGTTGGACCAGTTATATTGGTTGTCCACCTCCATAATTTCTATGCCACCTTTACCCCAGCATATCTTGTAGGCAGGGAATCTTGTATCAGAGATTATGTGGCTGGGTTGAAGTCCCGATCCAGGCACTGGATGTCTTGCCTGGTTATTGGAGATGGCTGGTTCAGGCTCCATATTTTCCATTGTTAAGAGTCTTAATTAGGGATCACCCTAATAGATTCCTGGAAGTTTCCATTGCACTAAAATTGTAGCTCATCCCAGAGATGCCCCTTTTTGCAAGTTGTCTTTCCTAATACTCTCTCCCTCCATTCTATCTGAACCTGATCCCTCCTGCTCTCATGCCCACCCTTAGTCTCTCCCATCTGCCTGTGCACCTGTGATGTATATTTTATTTCCCCTTCACACTGAGATCCACATACACCTGACAGTCTTCTTTGTTACTTAGCCTCTTTAGGACTGAATCATAGCACAGTTATCCTTTACTCAACAGCTAATAGCCATCTATAAGTGAGTTCATACCAAGTTTCTCACAACAATTAATAAACAGAACCACATAAAACTGAAAAGCTTCTGTAAGGCACATGACACCATCAAAAGGACAAAATGGCAGCATGTAGAATGGGGAAAGATCTTTACCAACTCCATTTCTGAGAAAGAGCTGATTTCCAAAATGTATAATTGCCATCAGGGAAATGCCCATCGAAGGACTCTGAGATTCCATCCCACACCTGTCAGAACAGCTAAGACCAAAACCACAAGTGACAGCTCATGTTGGTAAGGATGTGGAGCCAGAGGAGCACTTCTCCATTGTTTGTGGGAGTGCAAACTTGTACAGCTACTTTGAAAATCAATGACAGTTTCTCAAAAAAGCTGGGAATCAGTCTACCTCAAGACCCAGAAATACCACTCTTGGGCATATACCCAAAGGACACTCTGCCATACCATAAGGACACTTGCTAAACTATGTTCATAACAGCTTTATTTGTAATAGCCAGAACCTAGAAACAACCTAGATACCCTTCTACTGAGGAATGAACAAAGAAAGTGTTGTACATTTACACAATGGAGTATTACTCAGCTGTTAAAAATGATGACATCATGATACTTGCAAGCAAGAGGGTGGGATTTTTAAAAAGTCATCCCAAGTGAGATAACCCAGACCCAGAAATACAAACATCCTAGGTAACAAGAAAGGTCCAAAGGTGGACACTTGGATCTCCCTGGGAAGGGGAACTAGAAAAGATTTCTTGGGTGGACTGGGGGCTAATGGGGCTTGGAACAGAAGGGGTCTGATCAGGGAATAGGAGCAGAGAATACTGGAAGAGATGACTAGAAAATGGGGTCATTTGGGATTGAGCTAGAAGCCTAGCAGAGTGGAAACTCTCAGGAATCGACAAGGATGACCCTAGCTAAGAATCCATATTCACAGCATACAGAGGGGAATCCCACATCAATGACTGGCAAAATAAATAAACAAATTAATAAATAGTCAATGTACAGATGCCTCATGATATTTTGCTATATTCATAGGTTGA
This sequence comes from Dicrostonyx torquatus, assembly GCA_028555095.1. Taxonomy (NCBI): domain Eukaryota; kingdom Metazoa; phylum Chordata; class Mammalia; order Rodentia; family Cricetidae; genus Dicrostonyx; species Dicrostonyx torquatus. Next base: position 2,540,139 of record JAQHUG010000125.1, read on the forward strand.
TGCCTACACCAATTGTCCTCAGAGAGGCTTCACCCAGAAAGTGATGTAAACAGATACAGAGACACACAGTCAAACATTAGGCAGAGCTCAGGGAATTCTGATGAAGAGGGGAGCAAAGACTGTATGAGTCACAAAGATCAAGGACATCATAAGAAAATCCTCAGAACCACCTAATCTACACTCATGGTGGCTCATGGTGACATCCAGGGAGCCTGCTTGACCTAGGACTTCTGCATGTGTTATAGTTGTACAGCTCATATTGTGTGTGTGTGTGTGTGTGTGTGTGTGTAATTTCTAACAGTGAGAGCAGGGGCTATCTCTGACCCTTTTGCTTGCTTTTGGGACCCTTTCTCTCATGCTGGGATACCTTGCCTAGCCTTATTATGAGGAAATTGCCTAGTTTTACTGCAACTTGATATGCCACATTTGGTTAATATCCATGGAAGACCTGTTCTTTTCTAAAGAGAAATGGAGAAAGAATATATAAGGTGGGGAGGACGGACTAGGAGGAGAGGAGAGAGGGAAAATTGTGATCAGGATAAAATAATAACAATAATAATAATGACAATAGTAATAATATTTTTAAATGATTCATTTATTTTATGTCTGTGTATGTTTGTATGCCTGTGTGCATGCTCACCAAGTGTATGACCGGTATTCTAGGAGAATAGAAAATATGATTGGATTTCCTGGAGCTGCAGTTATAGGCAGTTGTGAGCCACCATATAGGTGCTGATAACTGAACCTAGTACTTTGTTGTAGGAAGGCCGCTTTTTTGTTCCCAGCTGCTCAGACCTGAAATAATCACACAGAAACTGTATTATTTGCAATACTGTTTGGCCTATAAATTTCTGGCTAACTCATATCTTAAATTAACCCATCTCCATTAATCTGTGTATTGCCCCAAGGCTGTGGCTTA
>JAQHUG010000125.1:2576001-2596823 GCA_028555095.1 Dicrostonyx torquatus
TGAAAAGGTGCAATTAGTAAAACCCCACAATGCCTAGGGAATGACTAAGTATAAAACCACGACAGAAAGAGCTCCCATCCTGAGCACGTAATTAAAAACACTAAAAACAAATGAACAAATGGCAAAAGTGTAGCTGGATGGCAAAGTCCTTGGAGTCACAATTATCAAATCAGAGATAAGAGGGCATAGAATGCCTGACGGTCCAATACACAAGCGATCGAGTCCAGCCAACGTTATTCCACTTTGCGCTCTTCTAAACTACTGAGTAAAATAACTCCAACCAAGCATAGTATTTTCCAAGGAACCTTTCCCAGAAGGAAACACTTCTAAAATTGTCTGAACTATCATAAATATCTTAAAACTTGACTCAAGTTTATCTGGCAAAAATCTTTTGTACAGACACAAAAATGCTAGAAAAAATAAGAAATATGAATGAAGTTATATTCTGTGCAACAAAGTGTTTTTTAAGAGAATAAATTGCAAAAAACACTTTGCATAACATTTATAAATTAATTCTATATAATTTATCAAATGAATAAGTTGAAGAGAAAAAACTGAATGATTTTTTTCAAAAGTTATAATACTGTTTTTTTTGTAACATTGACACTAACCATCAAATGAAACAAACCAAATACAACAACAGCAACAAAACTCACTGGGTTAGGTGGAAGGAGCAGAGGATTCTGTTACGTGTTAACAGCGATAGACAGAACACATCTTCTAGAAAGTATTTTACTTAACATTGAGACAGGGAAACAGAAGGGAATTAACTGTCGGAATTATTTGTCTTTGGGCTAGAGCCCCTAGACGGAGTTGTAAGGCAAGGGAACTAAATAAAAGCCATGATATTTAGAATACAGTACAGAAATAAAACGTTTACTTTTCACATATGGCACAATTTTGCATATAGAAAACCCAAAGAGTCTAAATTGAATACAAACTGTGCATGCATGCTTTAAAATCTTACTGTATTTGAGACTCCTGTACAAAAATAATCACATGCTTTATCAGAATGAATAGAGAATGGGTTTGTGTGAATGGATTTGTGTGTGTGTGTGTGTGTGTGTGTGTGTGTGTGTGATGTGCACCGTGGTGCACGTGTGAAGGTCAGATGACAACTCGTGAGAGTCAGTTCTTTTTCTATCACATGGGTCATAAGGATTTAATTCCTAACTTCAGGCTTAGTGACAAGCACCTTTACTCACTGAGCCACCTCAACGGCCCCAGAGAATAAATTTCCTAAAGTGGTATTTACAATTTCTAGAGATAGTTAAGAGACACAAACTAGTAAAATATCTAAAAGAAGGTGGAACTATGCCACATTCATGGATTTCAGGCTTAGTTAAGTAGAAAAAGCTGGCACGTTTTCCTGAAATTCACATTATTTACAAACCATAATATAAAACATAATAAAAACTGATGTTCTTGTAGAAATTGACAAATTAATTCCAAGTTTCAGGTGTGATTATCTATGACCAACAACAAAGATGCCATATTCTTGAAGGATACACAGTTACCATCAGATAGTTTCTTATTTCAAATATCTACTAATTAAAATTATACTATTATTGAGGGATTGGAAAGTCAAAAACTCCACACAAGCATTCAGCTTGGAGGAAGTTGTGCTGGGCTGGGGGAGCACCATGCTGGGAAATGAATACTCACTCTCACCTCACGCCTGACACGGAGGATAGATTAAGTGCACATCTACATTTAAAGGGTAAAGTAATAAAACCTCTAAGACATTGTATTTATAGCAATACATTTGGGGGGGTGTTTGTGTGGTAATGCTAGTAACATTAGCTCAGGGGTTCCAGACACCTGCACACATGGCATACATACGCACAGATACAATAATGTAAATAAATAAAATATAAATGAATAACATGCATAAATAAAAATAAATCTTTAAAAATTAGCAAAAGGTTGGCAAAGATTTCTTAAATAACCTGATGACAGTTCTAATAACAAAGGGAAGTAGGTAGAAATTTCCTGTGGTAAGGTCAAAGACTTGTCTCAGGAAGTATAGCTGTGACAGGTTAGTGGCACTGGGAATACAATCCAAGCTATTCTGCAGCCTGAGCCAGGAAGAATCAAAGCGGAAGACGTGCCTGAACTAGAGAGGATGTTCAGATCAACCAGAACACGTTAGAGAGCTTGTTTAAAAGTAAAAAGTGAGCTGGGGATTTAGATGAAATTAATGGCCTAACTTGTGTAAGGCTCTGTGTTTGATTCCCAGTATTCGGCAGAAAAAAAAATTGTGACATAAATGTGAAAAATAAATATCTCTTAGTAGGAAAAGTGTTTTTAAAAGACTTCATCCATGGAATTTAGTCTCTGGGTATTGATTCTGCAGATCAATGCAATTGATAGGAAAGCTAATTGAAGGTTTGAAAGGGCACAGAATATACCCAAGTAGCTCACATCAGTGAACAGATGCTAAATTGCCTCAGTCATCAGAGAAGTACAAATTTAAACATTGAACACATCCTTTAGTCTATTAAAAACAAAATAAACTAACAAAAAAACCACCCACTGGGAATGTGTTATGTGAAATGCAACACTCATGTCCACTCACTCTGGGCTGGGAACCCACCACAAATAATAATGATTGCACCTTGGGGAACCAATGAGTCCATCTGGGTTGCTGCACCCCTAGAGTGCTCTGAGTCTCTCCTGGCAGCCCCACTGGCTGAACCACTCCCCTCTGCACTCTGCCTTCTTCCTGCATGTGGCTCCAGCTGCTCTCACTCAGGAAAGGTCTTGATGAATCCTGTAGGTCTCGACTTTCTGATTCTGGTCAAGTTCCTTACGTTCTGAAGTCCATGAGCTTTCCTTAGGACTGAAATTTCAATTCAGAAGAAACTGCCACTTAACAGGATATCATATTTTGCTACATCAAATTCTCTTACACAGTCTTGGGCAAGCAACCTAATGAAATCACTTTGGAAAATTATTAAATATGTACAATCTCTCTGCATAAGCAAATCTAGTTCTGAATTATAATCTAAGAAAAAGTGCGTGCTTATTTATTTAAATGTTTTAAAAACTGTTTTAAATTATGTAAATGTGTGTGTGTGTGTGTGTGTGTGTGCACATGAGTACCAGGTCTCAGGAGGTGAGAAGGCTTCACATCCGCTGGAACTGGAGTTGTATGGGGTTGTCAGTGTGGGTGCTGGAATCCAAGCTTCATCTACGGGAGCAGCTCCTGTTTCTGGCTGCTGAGCCACCTTTCCTTTCTTTCTCCCCCCTCTTTTCCCCCTTCCCTCCCTCCTTTCCTCCTTCCCTCCCCCTTCCTTCCTCCTCTCTCTTTCTTTCTTATGTGTAAGCTTATTAAAAAGCATTTGTAGAGAGTTGTTACAGATTCTGTTGTGGTGGTGGTAACAGACTGATGGGAAGCACCTTTCCCGAGGAATAGGTTTATTTGTTCACGGACTGCAGTCTAAACTCAAGGGAAGTCAGGGTATCTGCTCAAGACAGGAACCTGCTGGCTGGAACTGACACAGAGGCCAAAGAAGAAATCAAGTTCAGATGCCTTACTCATAATGCTCAGACGCACCTTCCTAAAGATGGTACTGTCCACCATGGGCTAGGCCCTGCTACATAAATTATCAATCAAAAATGTCCCACAGACATTCCTATAGATCAATCTGATCAGAGAAATCCCTCATTTGGAACTTTCTTTTCCATGACATCTCTTGATTGTAACAAGTTGACAATCAAAGCAACAAGTACATTGCATTTTGGAAGATGGTTCAGCAGATAAAAGTGCTTGCCATGGAAGCATGACCAAAATCCAATCTTTAGAAACTTCATTAAACCAACCAACCAAGCAACCAACAAAAATAAACCTCTGGGTCTGGTGGTGAGCATGTGTGATACTAGGAGTCCTATGGTGAGATGGGAGCACAGATGGCAAAAATGACTCTTCGTTTGTCTTTTGCCTTGGGGGCTTTTTACCTTTCTTTTATCCTGTATATTTTACTTTGTGTCTAGTTGTTAGATGCCTGACTGAGTACCCCTGGGTGTCTCTCCTTCATCCTCATTCTCTTTCAAGCCAAGATTTCTCAACCTACCTATTCTCTCTGCCTGCCGGATCCGCCTATCACTCTATTGCCCAGCTATTGAGTGTTCAGCTTGTTATTAGACTAATCAGGTGCCTTAATCAGACAAAGCAGCACATCTTTACATCATTAAAGAAAGGCAGCATTAACAAATACCGTTACAAAATTAAAGTAATATTCTGCAACAAAAATAGATCTCTAATCTCTTTACATAATTAAAGTAATATTCCATAGCACAATGCTATTGTCTTCCATGCTCCTACTGTTATGGCCCACTAAGCAGCATTTAAAGCATTTTACTGCTTTTCTGATCCATAGTCCCAAACAGAAACATGATCAGGCCTATTACAGCTAGACCCCAGTTCCTGATACCAACTTCTGTCTTAGGGTTTTCATTGCTGTGAAGAGACACCATGAACACAGAAACTCTTACAAAGAAAACATTTAATTGTTTTACTTACAGTTTTAGAGGTTCAATCCATTATCATCATGATGGGGAACCATGGTGGCGTGCAGGCAGATGTGGCAGTCGAGCTGAAAGTGCTACGTCTTGTAGGCAACAGAAAGTCAACTGAGACACTGGGTAGTATCTCAATCATGGGAAAACTTAAAGCCTGCCACACAGTGACTCACTTCCTCTAACAAAGTCATACCCAGTCCAACAAAGCCACACCTCCTAACAGTACCACTCCCTATGAGATTATGAGAGTCAACTACATTCAAACTACTACAACGTATTTGCTAGTAAGAGTATAAAATCTAGTGTGAAACTCCAAGGCTACGGAAAGGCTATTCTAACTGTATAGAAAAGTTCATCAAGATATATAGACTTTCAGTCTGGTGATATTTTTTAAGAAAAACGCCTAAAAAATCAACTGACCATATGTTCTATGGAGAAAATGAAGGTTTATAATATTGGGGGGTGGTAGGTAGAACTTGTATATGGTATACATAGTAGAGTCACCTTGAGGGCAATGTTAGGATGTAGCTTGAAATAAATGAACGATGAGATATTTAGGCATCAGAGGACAAATTGCTTGGCAGAGAAAGACAAGTATAAAAAATTGGAGAAGACTTTAGCCCAAAACGTCTCAGGACTTCAAAGGAAAAATTAATGTTTGGAGAAAGATAAGTGAGGAGCAAAGTGGAAATTGGTGAGGTCAGGGAAACAGTGGGTTCAGGTCCATGGGACTCATAGGCCAACAGGAGGTTCTTGATCTTGATTAGGAGTGAGTTGGGAGTCTGCCATGAAGGAACTTGATCTGGGAAGGAGTAATAAAGTAACTCAATCACTTGGATTACTGTGGTACAGACAGGCTGTGTCAAGGATGAGAACATTTTCAGGAGGGATAACTATGGCAATTTCAGTGCTATCTGTAAGAAGAGAACACAAGAAGAGAGGATAAGTTGGGCCATAGAAAGGACATAGGATTTGATAGATGCTGCAAGAGATTTAAAGAGATAGTTGACTTGATTCATCATCAGATAAGGTGATGGGGTACTAGAATAAATTAAGAAAAATTTCCAGGGCTACTTTGAGTGATGAAAATGATAGCACCCCCATTAATGGAACCAAGAGAGAATATGGTCTGGGGTAGTAGACAGTATAAAGTCTGAATAATGTAAGTTGGAAATGCTTCTCAGATGTTCAAGTGGAGATGCCAAGAAGGCAGTAGGGGTGGGTATATCTGGGCTACTCTCAAACCCTAGAGTGGACATTCCAATTTTAGTTCCATTTGCATATAGATTATATCCGAAGCCTGGGGACTTGATGGAATAATAAAGGAGATGACCTTAGGAAGGATAGGATAATGGGTTTTGAAAATCCTTGAGGTACAATCTTTAGTCCTGACCTGAAAATACATGGACTATGCATGATTTTAGTGTTGCATCCCTGAGTTAGGATTGATAAAATTATAGGAATATGAAGTAGAAAATACAGTAAAGGAAAGAGGTCCTGTATACCAAGGTCTGGTTTGCAGTCCCTACTGGCAAAAGTAGGAAGTTTCAGATACCACAGGTAAAGGCCAAATGTCCACTGAGACAGCCCATACTTCTGTGAGAACAAGTTAAATGGAAATATCAAAGACAATAAATAAACTGTACTTCCTTAGGCCAAAATGATTCATAACTTTGAAATCCCAGAAAGTCTCTCTCATTGCTAAATTCAGGGTCCTTCACATATCCACCCTAAAACATTGTTGTTTACTGAAGATAATCCCTAAATCTGTAAACCTTGTAATGAATTATACTCTTTAAATAATGTAACTTTAAACAGAAAACAGAAAAAAAGACAATTGTCCATATATACAAGTGCAGCTCTTGTTTGAAAAGCTATGCCCACACTTTGGATATGTTTTATTATTTGTACCAGTGACTCCTTCTATTCACCCCCGAGTCAAGATCTGCATGAAAATGCCTTTTAATAAACCCAAACTCTTCTTTATTCTGGCTCTTCCTGAAATTCCTTTCTTTATTAAAGCCACAAATCTTGATTTTACCAGAATGGAGGTCTTTAAGGAGAAAAGGACATCTTTCGGCTGCTGGACATGAAAACGAGGAGCCCTGTGTCTGCCTCTTCTGTGACAATCCCATGCATTCTGCCTCTCCCCTTCGAACTTCCTGTTTTATAGATTTGTTTTCACGTCAGTTGTTTACATCCTGTGTCCTTCCTCAGCCTCCTCCCTGCCTCCTACATAATCTGAGCTACTTAATGATGGAACTCTTGTGTCTTTTTCTCCGTAATATACTCAAGATTCCTTAAATAACGTCTGGGATTGTGCACTCCATAAATATTTGTGCTTAATGAAAAAAATAGTGGTTTTACTAATTTCTATCTTAAAGATCTTTTGGTCTTTAAAATGCATTTTTAAAGATAAAAAAAATCGGGAAAAGATGAAACTTGTCAAGCTTCATGTTAGTTGACAATCTATATCTTTGGTGACAGGTTTGAGAAATCTTCCCCTGCCCCTCGTCTCTCTCTGTTTCTTTGCTTCTGTGCATGTCTGTTTGAATATATGTGTGTGTATGATTATGTGTATGTATGCATGTGTCTATGTGAGTATGTGTCTCTAATGTTCTGTTGGGATGATGGTTATCACAATAATATTCTTACAAATACAAAAGCAACACATCAAAAGACAAGGCCCTAAACCTACCCAGTATATTTAGAAAACTATGCAAAGGAGCTACAACTTGAAGACTGAGAGTGAGATTGGCAGTCACATACATTTCCTAAATATTGTTTTTATCACGTTGATCTTGATAGATGAAAATTCCCTCTTCATGCACATCGGACTATTTATCACCTCTATGCATTTATTATCTATCACCTATCTACCATCCCATCTATTTACATATATATGACTCCAAAGTCAAATGGGAGGGGGTTATGGACAAATGGTTTATTTGATAAAATGCTTGTCTCACAAATATGAGGACCTAAGTTTGATCCCCAAAGCCCATATTTTAAGATCTTGGCATGGTGGCAAGCGCTTGAAATCTCCACGCTGGAAGATGGAGGCAGGCAGATCACTGTAGCTGGCTGGTCAGGCTGTCTAGCCTCGTTAGTGATAGTCCAAAGATAAACCCTATCTCAAAAGAGACAGCTTGTGTTCCTGGGGATGACCCCTGATATTCTTCTTTAGCTTCTAGACATATTCACATACAGACACTACTTCATACATACAAATACACACCTGTGCACATGTATACATATATACACAAGCATGCACATTCTTTACAAAAAAAAGTAAACCTGTGCCCAGTCATTCACCGAGTGTATACTTTATGTCACGCACCAGACACTGGAAACCACAGCTTGAGTAACCTGTGGGCACTGCTTTCAGAGGCTCTGTAGCACTGTATCTCAGTTTTAAGGTATACCCACATTGTCAGGTCAATACTAAATCCCATGGGAAATATGAGGTGCTGGCTCAGGCCCTGAAGACATGGATCTGCTAGGTCCATTTTCACATTTGACAGGTCCTTGGGTAATGATATGCCACCTTTCCACACACCTCTGTGTATACCACTCTGCTCTGGAGGAAGCAGACAACCAAGCGGGTCTCAGAACCAATAGGTTTGGGAAGCATACAACCTAGCTGCAATCAAGGATTGGGGGCAGTTCCATTTGGATTTGGAAATGCAAATCATAGTGCATAATGCCATCTTGGCTCTACAGCCCTGGAGAGTCCTTTCTGATGAGCTGCAGACTTCTTTATCAGTGTGTCTTAGAAGTATCAAAATGCAAAACTGAGTCACCGGTAAATTGTACCTGAAGTTTCATGTTCACTGTCAATACTCAGAATCTTAGATCCAAACCACGTGTGTCTATAATTTTATTGACTTCACTGAAAAATTAAATAAATCTTTCACTGTGTATGAAGGCAGCTGAAATAAAGAATCAGACATTTTGCAAAATCCACTGACTACTGAGGATTCAAAAGCTTGCAGAACCAGAAGAAATGACTGATTTAAACGTGCAAATAAAATATTAAACCAATGGGCCCTTAACTGATCAATATAGTTCTGTGTGTGTCAAAGTGTAAAAATTTTTCTTATCTATCTGTGTCTATGATGCATGGAATACCATGAGATATGGCCCATGTCCTCAAATAGATTGCAGTGTACTTAGGTGGGTAGAAAGATTGAGTAATACTATTCCCACAGGCAAGAATTGATTCTGCCTTTTCTATATGATAAGAACTATGTTTCAAGCTGAGAATATGAGCATAAAGTACCATAATACGAACTCAAGTCTATGGAGAAATGTTCTAGTTTCTTTCTGTCAGTTATGATAGATACTCTGACTTAAAGCAACTTAAAAAAGAGAAGGATTTAATTAGCTTATACTTCCCTGTCACAGAATGTCCTTGAGGGAAGTTATGGCAGGAACCCAAGACAGAGACCTGAAGCAGAAACTAAGCTTGCTGGCTTCCTCCAAGATTCATGCTTACCTAGCCTTCTTACATAGCCTGGACCACATGTTCAGGGAAAGACAGGCCCACAGTGTGCTGGGCTCCCTTTCATCCCTAAACAGTCATGACCACTCACTTTTACATACAAGCCAACAGACAAACCTACACTGAGCAATCCTCAAAGGAGACATCTTCCTCAGGCAATTCTAGGCTGTGTTAAGTTGACCGTTGAGACTCATGAGGACAAGCAGGTGCTGTCATCATTCTCATTACATATATGCAGAAACTGAGGCAAAAGCTAAGTGGCTTCCAGAGCCATGGAGTTAGTGAGTCCTGGACCCAGGAACTTGGGACTTGTCACTTCTGTGTTAAGTAAGCCTCAGGATGAGACATGGAAACCGGTTAGGCAGATCGGCTCAAACATAGTCAGGGGTATTTGATGCTGGAAGGAGGTTCTTTTGTCTACTTAGACTCTGCAATATTTCTAGAGATGGTGCATTATTTCTAGGTTGCTGTGTAATAAATTTCCCCAAGCCAAAACTATGCCAAATATTAGAGATAATATCATATTTTCTATTGGTTAGGAATCTGGACATGGCTGATCTTGGTGCCTCTGACCCATGCAGGTTCTTTCAGAATATTCCAATCAAGGTTTTCAGGCTTCACTTGAGAGCTGGGTTTGAGGAAGTCATAATTTCAAGTTCACTTAGGTGGTTATGGGGAGGATTCAGTTCCTGATGTCTGCTGGATTGGGGACCTTGGTTATCTTGAAGGTTGATGACTAAAAGGCTCCTTCAGTTCCTTATCCTATGGAACTCTGCAAGGATAGGCTGCACATGACTGCTCATCACCATGAAGGCTGGTAAAAAGGAGAGGATGTGTCTGCTTCCTCTCTTTTAAAACTTCATAGTCTCCTTTTAAGTTAGTGTCTGTGTGTGTTTGTGTACAAGTTCTGTGTACGGGTGTGTGAGCAAGGGTGAGGAGGTCAGGAATGGCTCTGGGTGTCAGTCTCCACTTTCTTCCTTGTTTGAGACAAGGGCTCCTGTAGGACAAGGCTGCTTGCTTGCTGCTTGCCCAGATCCTAAATAATCACACAAAACTATATTATTTGCAATACTGTTTGGATAATAGCTTAGGTTTATTTGTGGCTACCTCTTACATCTTAAATTAACCCATTTCTATTAGTTTATATTTTACCAAGTGGTTTACTGGTAAGGTTCTAGTGTCTGTCTCCTGTGGTGGCTACATGGTGTCTCCTTCACTCTGCCTGCTCTCTCTCTCTCTCTCTCTCTCTCTTTGGATTTTCTGCCCGGCTTTACCTGTTAAGGCGTTGTCCAAAAGCAGTTTCTTTATTAACCAATAGCAATAGAACATAGTCACAGCATACAGTGGGGAATCCCACATCAGGCTCCCTGTGTTTTACTGTATACACTTAAGTTGCTGTCCCACCAACTTTGTGGGAGTCTCCTCCTTGTCCATGTTCTATAACCCACAGAGGAACACTGTTTACTGACTTGCTTTCCCTTTCTTACTCAGCAAGTTTCTTTTACACCTCAGAACCTAGGGAGCCACCACATTGGATTGAGTCTTCCTACGTCAATGGTTAATCATGAAATGTTCTACAGGCTTACAGGCCAATGTGATGGAGGCTTTCTCTTACTGCAGTTTCCCCTTCCCCAATGACTGTAGCTTGTGACATGTTGACAAAACAGCCAGCATACTGTGCTGTAATCTTGTTAGAAAGAGTTGGATTCAACCTTGCATGATATTTCATATTAGTCATTTATATTTAATCATACTTTACATGATATTTCATTAAACATAGTCCCTGAAATGTGCTCCCCATGGACCATTACTCTCAGAAAGAGATTGATTTTAATGAAGGACTCAACCATGATAGAGATTCCAAAGGAGAAAAGGACCTATGAGTCAGAATCAGACACATTTGCCAGAGTTCACAGCACAATATTGACCTGTTTTCTTGGTTCTACTGAGCATCATTGTAGGAGAAAAAATGACGACCTTTAAAAATCTAAGGACCATTTGCAAGATGTAAATACAGAGACTGCAAAAATGGCACACTGGGTAAAGCTTTTGCTGTGCAAACGTAAGGGCCTGAGTTCAGATCTCAGCACACATCCATTTGGTATGGTACCTCCTGGAAGGGGCTGGGAGGTGTAAGAAGAGGAACATGGAAGCTCACTAGCAGACTGCTGGCACTTGCTGCCTAGATAGTTGGTAAGCTCAAGGTACAGTGAGAAAACACTGTTTCAAAATTAAGATAGAGTAACACCTGACAGTTACCTCTGACCTTCATAAATGCATGTGCAGGTGTGTGCATTCACAGTACATACATATTCTTACACACACTATAATTGTGTACAGAATAAGAAAAATAATTCAAAGTGCAATTTCCTGGTATTCTTTAGGGTAAATTTTCGAGGACAAAAATGGCCCAAATAACATCTAACACACACATTCAACAAGGAGGAAGAAAAGTCTCTCAGGTTTTCTGGAGAGCTGACTAGACATTGATGGATATGTGCTTCTTTCAGATTAAATTGAACTTCTAATGTGAAGAGAGTTTACAAGCTGCTGATCTTGAAAGCTACATTTTCCTCCTTAACTAAATTTCTCTTATTCAGATGTCTTAGCTCTCAAGAAATCGAAAAATGCTATAATGGGTTTTGGAAAGATCTATGCATGATTTGGAAAATGTGAGAAAAATTTATCAGGCAAATCCCCCATTCCCTCTGGTGAAGTGGACGCACAAGTAGACCTTCACTGGTCTTAAGAGTTTTTGCTGAGGTTTAGGTGCGCCAATGCATGTAAAGCAACTTTGCAGCAGTATTTCATAACCTGACAAAGTAAATATTATTAAACAGTATGTGAATATTTGTGCAAATGAGGCCTGGCCTTTAAAGACAGAGAACATGCTGGGTTGATAGGAGACGGTCATACTAGATCTTAATTAGGTAATTTGCTGAGAGCTTGGTTTTCACTTAGCTCTTATGGGCATAATCATTGCCTTAGGGTTAGCTGTTTCAGGAAAGATACACTAATTTATAGTTTATGAAACATATTTTAATTTAAGTAATTAACAAATTAGCATATCTAGACAGACCAGAGACATCCATAAAGTGTTGAATAAATAAAGGCTATCATTCATGTGTGATTACAGCACTCCTAAGAGCTGGGTTGAACATCAGTCAATTTTATAAATGCCTGAGTAGTTTCTACAGTACAGCCAGGAGCCTAAACTTATGCAGAGCTAGGATGAACTAAAGTGCCCTGGAAAACCCACATCTATTCATGCAGTCAACACGGCTGACCGCTTAAAATCTCTGTAATTGAACAAAGGTAGAATGTTGTAGATCTAGAACTGAATTATCTTGGGCTACCATTAGTTCGCAAATGACAATTTACTGCTCACCTCCATATTTGACATAATATCCTTAGACTATCGTGTGAACTCTCTGGAATATATAGATTCTCAGCTTCCACTGACCCAAAGGCTGCAGGTGTCCTCAGAGTACATCTGAGGCCTGTAGCAGAGATGGCCTCGCTCCCCTGTAACCACCAAGCTGACGTTCCCAGCCAAGTCTTTGAAAAGTACCTCGACTTAGAACTTTCTTTGTTTTGCTACTAATAAAACTTCATGGAACTGTGACTACCCTGAAACACAGTATTGTTCTGTGGTGTTTTGAAGGACAATAGTCTCCACAGCTCCTATGTATTTTGTTGTTGTTGTTTTTGTTTTTCTTTTTTCTTTTTCAAGACAGGGTTTCTCTGTGTAGCCCTGGCTGTCCTGAAACGTGCTCTGTAGAGCAGGCTGGTCTCAGACTCAGAGATCTGTCTGCCTCTTCCTCACGAGTGCTGGGACTGAAGGCGTGTGCCACCTCCACCCAGCTCCTATGTTTGACTTCTTGATTCCCAGTAGGTTGAACTCTCTGGGGAAGATTAGGAGGTATAGCCTCATACTAAGAAAGTATGTCACTGTGGGTAGGCTTTGAGGTTTCAAAAGACTCCACCAGCCAGGCAGTGGTGGTGCACGCCTTTAATCCCAGCACTCGGGAGGCAGAGGCAGGCGGATCTCTGTGAGTTCGAGACCAGCCTGGTCTACAAGAGCTAGTTCCAGTGCTGGCTCCAAAAGCCACAGAGAAACCCTGTCTCAAAAAAAACCAAAAAAAAAAAAGACTCCACCATACACAGCTAGATCTCTTTCTACCTTTTGTTTAGCTCTTAGCTACTGGGGCTGCGATGCCTTTGTTCCATCATCATGGACTCTGACCCTGTGAAACCTTAAACCCAGTTCAATGCTTTCCTTTATAACTTACCTTAGTCGTGGTGTTTTTCATAGCAATAAAAAAGAAACTAATTCATGGAGACTATCTAATTGATGTCCCTGGGGTGAGGTGGCTCACATTGGATCCCAGAATATACTCTACTATTACCTTGAGGAATAAAAGACAATTGTTTTTTTTCCCCCATGACAACTGTGCCTTGACATCAACACTAGGCACTGTGATTGTAGAATGAGGCTGCTCAGCACAGAGTGTGTTGATTCCTCCATCCAGTATTTGCCTTTCTGGGTTCAGTAGCATTTCTGCGTGCTACTCACCAAATACCAGTTGAAACCCCTACCCCAAGACAATTCACCAACAGAAATAAAAAAACAAACAACAAAACCCTCCATGAATTTCCAAATGTTCTCTGGGGACAGAATGAAGAACATGAAAAACATAGTAGACTACGGTGATGTTTTGTTCATGGTTTAGCAAATAAACTTGCCTGAAGACCAGGGTGCAGAGCAGCCACACTAGTTAGCCACAGAGGTCAGGCAGTGGTGGCACCCACGAGTTAGAGACTGGGAGTGATATGGATGGACAGAGAGTGAATATAAGGCAGGAGCAGGAAGGAGTTCAGCGTTCAGTCTGAGGTTTCATAGTGCAGGCATTCAGCCTGAGGACTTGTAGAGACAGGCAACCCCCTGCAGCCTAAGGATTTCATAGAGGTAAGAACTGGTGGCTGACTGCTCTGCTTCTCTGATCTTTTAGATTTCACCCCCAATATCTAACTCCAGGTTTTTATTATTAAGACTAATTAGAATTCATGCTACAGTAGGCTCTCAACCATAAAAATTTTAATTATTTTTTGTGTATGGTGCTGTGTATATGTTTGATGCTGTTGAGAGAGCAGAGAAGGTTGCTGGGGATCATTATCTCTCTCACTCCATGCTTTTTTCCTTTCAAGTTCTGTCCTTAAACTTGGTGTTTGCATTTTTAGGCTAGATCGTCACTCTCAAAATCCAAATTATTGTCCTGTCTCTTCCCATCCCTACACGTTTGAACCCCAACTCAGGTTCTCACACTTTCACAGCAAGTGTTCTTACCTCCTGAGCCATACTCCATAACCCTTTCCTTTCCTTTCTTTTCCATCTCAGAATCCAGAACCAATCTTTTCCTTCTCGTGCTCCTCTTCATCTTTCTCCTCCCCTTTTTGAACCAAGACCACCACCCTCAGCACCATGTGAAGGACACTAGACTCTGGTAGTCGGCATACAACAATGTTTTTCCAAGTGTCCTGGCTAATTATATGTCAGTTTGATGCAAGCTAAAGTCATTTGATACAAGAGACTCTCATTTGAAAAAAAAAAAAACCTTCATAAGATCCAACTGTAGGGCATTGTCTTAACTACTGATTGATGGGGCATATCCCAGCCTATTGTCAGTGGTGCTATTTCTGGGTTGGCAGTCCAGGGTTCTATAAAAGAGAATGCCAAGCAAGCTATAGTGAGCAAACCAGTGAGAAACACCTTTCCATGACCTCTCCCTCAGCTCCTGCTTCCAGGTTCCTGCCTTGTTTGAGTCCTTGTTCTGATTTCCCTTGATGATGAGCAGTGCTGTGGAAGTGTAAGCCAAATCAATCATTTCCTCCCCAAGTTGCTTTGGTCATGATGTTTTCTCACAGCAATAGAACCCCTAAGACACCAAGTATAGATTAAAGTTCTGGAAAAATGCCAGCAAGTGATGGATGATAAGCTAAAGAAGTAAATGGAAACAGGCCAAATCACAGAGCGTTTCAAAAGCCATACACTTTTCAACACACGGGGAACAGACACACTAACAATCATGAATGCATGTATGTACAGTAATGAATAAGACAAGACCTCAACTTCCCATGGGATTGTAATCTAGTTGGTGAAATGATGTATTCATATAGAGATAACCAATAAAAACCAGTCTATTCTTTATATAAAACAGTGGTATTGCAACTGAAATGGAAAGCTCCCAAAAGAAAACATTGCACCAAATAGAATATACTTTATCACTTGAGTGTGTAAAGAAGAAAGCCAAGTGGTAGAATGAAATTGAATAAAAAATTGAATATCATTTCGTTTCATCTCGTGTACTGGGCATATTCGAAGGAAGCAGAAAGCTGCTTTACAGCAGTAAAAGTCCTCAATCTTATGATGGCACAATTTACCTCTGGGTCCTGCCGGTCGGAAATCAAGGTTAGCTGGGTTGATTCTCTTGCTAGGAGTTTCCTGAAGCTGAGGTCGAGAATAGTTTCAGAAGAAATTGCTTTGCCAATTCACCCACACTATCATCAGAGTCTAATCCTCACCTCTGCAGGATGGAGTTTCTTTGTTGCTGACTTACTGTTAGTGGGGAGAGGCATGACTTCCTTGGGCTTCAGCGTCTTTCTGGTCCATGTGTCTGAGCAGCTGGGATCGTGTATTTCTCCTGCTTGAAATCTCTCAGTTGTCATCTTTTGCCTCATGTGTTCTGCTTCCAGACAAAAGCACTGGGATGCCAGCCTGTAGCCCCTCAGTGCCCTCCTTCCTGTGGAGACGTGTTGTGCCACCACAGGGTGCTTCTGTCCCCATTCTGACATGAGCAGCTCCCTCATTTCTCTGGCTAATTTCAATAAATTCACAGTTTCAATTTCCTAAAGTCAATTTCCTGATGCAACATCACCAATACCATTGCAAATGCCTTCGAATTTAACCATGAACACCACTTAGCTGAACTGGACCTCGGTATCTTTGAGCAAATCCCTTGCCAAGCCCTGGCTAAAACCCTAACCTGTGAGAGAAGTTTCTCTCTCACCTTCAAGATGAGAGCCCTAAAGTCTACCTGGGCCTGAGCTACCTTTTTGCCCTTGTTTTCTTTTTTACAGAGGAAACTTCCCACTTTACATAGACTCCAAGTTTTTGTTTGGACCTGCCTACCATCTTTGGTTCTATAAGCATTCACATCACTTGGGATAATGTTTTTAAGGGAATCAGAGATAAGAGTGTAGCACCTTTGGGTTGGGGCGACTATTCAGGGCATTAGTGAAGACGGTAGAGGGAAAGTGAGTCAGAGACTGAAGCAATGGTCACAGACATGCAAAGAGTGGGGTGCTGCTGAAAGTTTGGTACAAGGAAAATTTTAGATGAATGTATGATCTGGAGAATGGGCCAGTGGTTAAGATTACTGGTTGTTCTTCTAAAGGATTCCAGGGAATCCAATGTGACTTCCACAGAAACATGCACTTATATGTGAAAACACAGAGAGACCCATATGTACACACAAACAAATGTAAAATAAAACAAATGCAGGACTTTCCCTGTGTGTGCTCCTGTGAAGGCCAGAAGTACTTTAGTTTTGTAATCATACTCTTACTCTGCCACAAAAGGGCATTGCTTTGCCATCACTGTGATCCATTGTGTTATCACAGTGCCACCATAGTGTCCGACTGGGACATTACCATGACATATTTTGACATCATAATACTCTTTTGTGACATCATAGGGATAAATTTTCCCACCATATTATTCTGTTGCTTCATCCCAATGTCCGGTTGTGCCAGCAGAGTGTTTTATTTGTCAGCAGCGTCTACTGCACTGCAGCAGTGCCTTGTTTGCTGTCAGCAGCAGCGTCTACTGCACTGCAGCAGTGCCTTGTTTGCTGTCAGCAGCGTCTACTGAACCGCAGCTCCTTGTTTGCTGTNTGTGACATCATAGGGATAAATTTTCCCACCATATTATTCTGTTGCTTCATCCCAATGTCCGGTTGTGCCAGCAGAGTGTTTTATTTGTCAGCAGCAGTGTCTACTGCCCTGCAGCAGTGCCTTGTTTGCTGTCATCAGCGTCTACTGCACTGCAGCAGTGCCTTGTTTGCTGTCAGCAGCAGCGTCTACTGCACTGCAGCAGTGCCTTGTTTGCTGTCATTAGCGTCTACTGCACTGCAGCACTGCCTTGTTTGCTGTCAGCAGCAGCGTCTACTGCACTGCAGCACTGCCTTGTTTGCTGTCAGCAGCAGCGTCTACTGCCCTGCAGCAGTGCCTTGTTTGCTGTCAGCAGCATCTACTGTGCTGCAACAGTGCCTTGTTTGCTCACGACACTGCCCAGTGTGCATTTCCATTGACTCAGTGTGTCACTGCTACGACATCACAGTGCCCTAGTGTATCATCTAAGTACCATGCTGTGCTGTGTCAGGCCCCTCGTTAACTCCGAGAGCTCACTATTTTACCATAGCATTGCCCTTCTGTGCCACCACAGTGCTCAGTTGTGCCATCACTGTGTTTCATTTTGTCGACACAGAGCCCTGTTGTGGCATCACAATGTGTTTTATGCCATCTCAGTGCCTTATTATGTCATTGCTGGCTCATAGTGCACAATCACAATATGCTATTATGTAAATAAAGTGTTCTCTTTTTCACACAATGCCCTATTCTTTCATCATAGCGTTTCAGCTGTCATCACAATGCCCTGTTGTGCAATCACGTGGCCTGTTTGTCACATAGCAGTGCCTGATAATACTATTATAATGCCATATTGTGTCATCAGAGTGTTCCATTGTTACATCTCAGGGTACTGTTTAAGCAAATTAGGGCCCTACTGTGTCATCTCAGCTGCCTCTATACTATCACAGTACCATGCTAAGTGATAATCCTGTCCTATTATGCCCGTTGTATTATATGTTGTCATCAAATGCCCCATTATACCATTATGTGCTCTGCTGTCATCACCATTCCCTTTTGTGCCACCTCAATGTTCTATTATATGGGTATAGACACATTTTGCTGTCACAATGGCCTCACTGTGGCCCATTGTACCATCACCATAGTCTACTACACTGGAACTGTTCCCTGTTGTGCCTTCTGCATTCTGTTGTATCATCATGGTGACTTGTTATACCACTGTGCCATATAGTGACATCACTGTATCTTACTATGACATCACTATGCCTCATTATATTATCCAGGTGTCTGATTATACCACCAGTATGTCCTATTAAATATTCACAGGGTTTTATTGTGCCATCACAATACCCATTGTGTCATCATGGTCTCCTCTTGTGTTATTACAGCCATTCCTGTGGCCTCCTGAGTCTCACAGGCCCTATTATGTCATTACAGTGCCCTAATGTGCCATCACTTTAGCTTATTGCACTCATATTGTGTTGTAGTGTGCCATCACTGTGGCCTACAGTGTATTCACTGTGCCCTATAGTGCCATTAATGTGTACTATTAGCCTTTACCCTGACATTTTATGTTATCACTGTAGCCTCTTGTGCCATCAAATATGCTATTGTTCCAACACATTGTTCTACTGTGCTACCACAATGCCCTACTGTTCCTTCACAGTTCCCTGTTGCTCCATTGGTTTCCTACTATGCCATTATTGTGTCCTATTGTGCCATTACAGCACCCCAATGTGCCATTATAGTGTTACATTTTTCTACCGTGGTAACATATTGTACCTTAAAACTGACCTATGTTGCCATTGCATTGCTCTGTTTTGGTATGATAGTACACTACTGTGTCAGTGCTGTGCCCTGCTGTGCTCTTGCTCTATCCATCATCACAGTGTCCTATTGTGCCATCATAGTGGCTCATTTAGCCATCATTATACCCTATTGTGCCATCAGAGTTCCCCTTTGGCCCTTAATTTTCTGTTGTGCTAACACGGTGCCTGCTTGGGTCCTTACAGTGTCCTGTTGTGCCATGACTGTACCCCATTATGCAATCACAATGGTCAACTATGTCAACACAGCAACCTGCTATGACATTATAATGTCCCATTGTGCTCTTGCCATGACCCACTTGCCATCACAGTGCCCTATTGTTTCACCACAGTGTCCTGTTATACCATCACAATGTCATATTGTCCTAGTTTGACATCACCGTTTTTTATAGATTCATGTCAATGCCTTTTGTGTCATCACAGTGCTTTATTGTATGGTTAAGTTCACTGTTGCACTATAATCTGAGCCAATTAGTGATTATTATTCTTTATTGTGTCATTGTATTGGTCTCTTGGGCCAGTTTGCTACGACATTGTCATCATGATGCTCTATTGTGCCATCTCTATGCCCTATTTAGAAATCATTGTGACCTTTTGTGCCATACAATTACTACTTGCTCTATCAGTATGTCCTGTTGTGCCATCAGTGTCTGAATTCATCATTTTAGTGTTCTATTGTAACATCACATTGCACTGCTGAGTTCCCACACAATCCTATTGTCATTCCAGTATCTAGTGCTCATTCCCAGTGGTCTTTTGTGCTGTCACCTATATTGCCCTATATTGCCATCACTATGTACTATTGCCATTGTGCACCCTAATAACTCATCACTATTCCCGATTTTGCCTATACTACGGCCAATTATACTATCACCATGCCCTATTGTGCTATCAGTGTGTCCTACTGTTCTGCTACTGTGCCCAATTAAGTCATCATAGGTCCCTATTGTGCAATGACTCTGTTCTATTGTCCCATCACAGTTCTCTATTGTGCCATCACTATGTCCAATTTTACTATCACTTTGATCTATTTAATAATTACGCTGTCATTTTGTACCAACACACCTTCCTCTTGTTCCATCAGTGTGTACTAGTATTCCATTATTGTGCCCTATTGTGCCACAGATGTGTCCTATTGTATCACCACTGTGCCCTATTGAGTCATCACAGGGCCTGATTGTATCATTAAAATACGCTGCTGTGCCATCAGTGTGTCCTACCATGCCATCACAAAGCTCTAATGTCCCATTACAATACTCTATTGTGCCATCAGAGTACTGTACTGTGTCTTAAAGTTTATTGTTGTGCCTTCATTTTTATCCATTGTGGCATCACAGTCCTTTATTGAGTAATCACAATGTCTCACCGAGTCACTGCATTGGCCTATTATGCCATCACATTGTCTATTGTGCCATTATTACGCCCTATTGTGAAATCTTTGTGTCTCATTGGACTACTGTGCTCTTTGTGCCCAAACTGTGTCTGATTGTGCCACCATTCTGCTTTGTTGTGCTAGCAATGTGAACTTTTATGCTGTTACTGGCCCTATTATGTCATAAAACTTCTCTATTGTGGCATATTATGCAACATTTATGCCAAATTGAGTCACCACAGTGACCTATTATATAGCATCCTGTTGTGTTGCCACAATGTCATCACTATGCCAGATTGTGCCATTACTCTATCTTACTTTGCCATCACAGAGTCCAATCATACCAACAATTTCCTTCTATGTCACCACTTTGGCCCATTGTACTACCTCTGTACTCTACTGTGCAATAACTCTTTAATATTATGTGATCACTGCTCACTATTAAGTCATCACAATGCCCTATATTGTCATTACAGTGTCATATTGTTCCTCCCAGTGATCTGTTAGACTACCATTATGCCCTTTTGTGAAACAATGTGCCAAAAAAGAGTATTACTCCATTGAATAAATGTGCCACATTTTCCTTATCCATTCTTCAGTTGAGGGGCATCTTCATTGTTTCCAGGTTCTGGCTATTATGAATAATGCTGATATTAACATAGTTGAGCAA
>JAQHUG010000125.1:2615431-2628502 GCA_028555095.1 Dicrostonyx torquatus
AGAGGTCTGATCTCCAAAATGTACGAAGAACTCAAGAAGTTGGTCACTGAAAGAACACATAATACAATAAAAAAATGGAGTACAGAGTTAAACAGAGAACTCTCAACAGAGGAATCTAAAATGACTGAAAGACACCTAAGGAAATGCTCAACATCCTTAGACATCAGAGTAATGCAAATCAAAACAACTCTGAGATTCCATATTATACCTGTAAGAATGGCCAAGATCAAAATCACTGATGACAACCTATACTGGAGAGGGTGTGGGGAAAAGGGAACACTCCTGCATTGCTGGTGGGAATGCAAGCTGGTAAAACTCCTTTGGATGTCAGTGTGGTGATTTCTCAGAAAATTAGGAAACAACCTTCCTCAAGACCCAGTAATACCACTTTTGGGTATATATATCCAAAGGCTGCTCAATTGTGCCACAATGACATGTGCTCAAGCTTTGTTTGTTATAGCCAGAACCTGGAAACAACCCACATGCCCTCAATCAAAGAATGGATAATGAAAATGTGGTACATTTACACAATGGAGTACTACACAGCAAGAAAAATGATAATATTTTGAATTTTGCAGGAGAATGGATGGAGCTAGAAGACATTATTTCAAGTGAGGTAACCCAGATACAGAAATACAATTATCACATGTACTCACTCATAAGTGGTTTCTAAACATAAAGCAAAGAAATCCAGCCTACAAACCACAATCCCAGAGAACTTAGACAACAATGAGGGCACTAAGAGAGACTTTCATAGATCTAATCTACATGGGAAGTAGAAAAAGACAAGATCTCTTGAGTAAACTTGGAGCATTGGGACCTTGGGGGAGAGTTGAAGCAGGGAGAGGAGAGGCAGGGAGGAGAGCAGAGAAAAATGTAGAACTAAATAAAAATCAATAAAAATAGAAAACACACACTTGTGCTATTAATGTTATGAAGTGTGCCACTGAAGTGTGCTATTGGGACATCACTGTCTTTTTTGACATAATGAAGTATTTCTATGCAATATTGTGCCACCTCTTTGTGCCACAACACTATGGGGATGATGCCTTCAGAGTTCTCTATTTTGCCATCATAAGGTCCTATTTTGCCAGCATAGTGCCCTATGGTGCCATCACTCTGTGCTTTGAGTCATCTTATCTCTATCTTATATAATCACATGTCCAATTATGTCATCATGTTGTTCTATTTTACTGTCATAATGCCTATTGTACAATAACAATTTTGTAATTCTGCTGAAGGTTTTTGCTTTGTGCCTTCACTGTGTCCTATATGTCATGACAGTATACTAGTGTGTCACTGCATTAGCCTAATGTATCATCACTATTCCCCACTGGGTCATCACATTGTTCTTATCACAGTGTTCTATTGTATTATCATTCTGACCTATTTTGGCATCATTGTGCCATCATTATGCCCCAGTGAGCCATCAACCTAACAATGTGTCCCATTACAATGCCAGCTTGTACCATCAATGTTATCTAATGTGCCATTACAGGGCCCTATTGTGCCACCACTGTGTCATTTTTTACAAGAAAATGCTCTATTTGCCTTAACAGACTGTTATTCTGTCATCATAGTTTCTAACAACACCATTACTATGGCCTTTTGTGCAATCATTGTGTCCTTTTGTGCATTCATTGTACCCTAATGAGTCATTGAAATTCCCTATTGTGCCGTTACTCTGTCCTGTTGTGGCATTGCTATGTTGTATTGGACCAACACACTACCTGATGTGCATTTTCTACTATAATATGAAATCACAGTGTTTTATTGTACCATCACTATGCTTTATTTTGTCATCATTTTGCCTTAATTAGAAATCACAGTGTCCTTTGGAGTCACCAAGTTCACCATTAGGACATAATTTTGACTTACTATAATGTCACTGTTCCCTATTGAGTTATACCATCACAGTGTTCTATGATAAGATTACAATGCCTATTAAGTCATCATTGTTCCCTATTAAGTCATCATTCTCTATTAATTCATCACTGTATCTTATTTTGCCATCATAGAGTTCTTTTCTGCTATAAGTTTCTTTCTATGCCTTTGGTGTGGCTAATAATGCTATGATTATGTACAATTGCAAAATCACTCCAATATCACCATGTCCCATTGAGTCACCATAGTGCCCTATTTTGTCATTATGCTCTTCTATGTTTTTTTTTCATTTGTCTTACTGTGACATCATTGTACCCTAATGGGCCATGAGCCCTGTGGTGATCTCACAGTGGCCCATTGTGTCAGCACTATAACCTATTAAGTCATCGTATTTCACAATAGGGCAATAATTTTGGCCCATTGTTTATTTTTTGTGTCATATGAGCCTGCACTGTTCCTTATTGAGTCATCACAGTGTCCTCTTATATAATCACAGTGCTCTATTGTGCAATAACTTTGTCCTATTATAACATTACCATATGCTATTGTGTCATCACTATGGCCTACTGTGCTATCACAGTTCCTTATTGTGCCATCACAGTGCCCTTTTGTTCCATCACCATTTCTAATTTTGCCCTCTCAGTGCCCTATTATGCCATGAATGTGTCCTATTTTGCCATCACTATTCACTGTGTCATCATTGTGCCCTATTGATTCCTCAACTTGTCTTATTATGCCATCACTGTATCCTATTGTGCCATCACAGTGTCTTCTTTTGGCACCTTTTTGCCTTTTTATAACATCATCATGCCCTTATGTCATCTCAGTGGTTCTTTGTATCATTATTGTGCCTTGTTATACCTTCACAATATAATTTGCCATCACTTTCTCCTATTGTGTCACCATTGTGTCTTAGTCATTACAAGTTCCTTTGGTGTCATCAAGCTTGTAATTGTGTTTTAATTTTGGTTTTTGTGCCATCACTATGGCCTATTATGTCATAAGTTTGCCCAATTTGGCTTTTTTTTGTGCCCAATTATGCCATCATAGTGGCCTAGTTTTCCTTCACAGTCTTATTTGGTCACCACAATTTTAGACTCTGCCATTATTATGGCCAACTGTGTTATCACTTGGTAATAGTACAGTCACTGTGTCCTGCTGAGACATCACAGTACCCTTTTGTGTCATTGCAGTCTTCTATGGTTTTTACCCAATGGTTCATTGTCATCACTGTATCCTATTGTGCCATCATTGTCTCCTATTTTGCTATTGCACTGTCCCTTATTGTCACCACATTCACCATTATGCCATAATTTTGGCTTCATTATACTGTATTAAGACAACATTGTAACTGCTATAGCCGCCGAAGAGTTACCACAGTCTACTATTATACTATCACTGTGCTCCAAGTCACCATCAATGCTATAATGTACCATTCAGTTTGACAATGGTGCTGTCACTTTGCACCACTGTGCTACCCCGTGGCATCTTTTGCTCACACTGTGCCCTATTGTATCATTGTTGTGCCCTATTTTCCAACCTTGTGTTATCTTAAGTCATTACAGTGTCCCCTTGTACATCGTTGTACCGTAATGCTCTTTCACTATGCAGAATTTTGTCATCACTCGATTGTGCCATCACTCTGTTATAATGAGTCATCGTAATGCCCATTGAATCATCCTAATGTCCTATTGTGGTGTCACTAGGTCCCATGTGTCATTGCTGTGCCATATTGAGTCATCACGATACCCGACTATGTTACTAAGTGCCTTTTTGTGCCACCACTGTGACCTGTTTTGGAATCATACAGTCCTCTTTTGCCATCACAGTCTCTATCTTTGCTATTACTGTGGCCCATACTGCTATATGTGCACTATAGTGCCATCACCCAGTAATATTATACCATCATTATGCTCTATTAAGCCATCACTGTGCCATAATTATGTTCTATTATGTCACTATTGTGCTCTTTGTGACAAACCTGTCTCCTATTGTGCCTTCACTGTGTTTTATTGGGCCATCATTGTCACCTACTATGTCATCATTGTGCCACACCAAGCCAAAGCACATTTTGTCATAACTGTGGCCTATTGTGCCATCACTGTGCTCCATTGAGTCATCACAGAGTCCTACTGTCTGTGTCATTACAGCGTCTTTTTCCGACTTCCCTTCAATCTTATGTGTCATTACTGTGCCCTCTTTGGGCATCATAGAATCCTCTTCTGCCTTCACTGTGGCCCATAATACTGCCACTATATGCTTCTATACCACCATTCAGTAATATTATGACATACTGTGTTCTACTGAGAATATCATGGTCACCTATTGTCTCATTACAATGTTATATTATTCATTGCAAGTGGAATAATGCCATCCCTGCATCCTATTGTGCCATCACTACTGCTCCAGTAGATCATCACAGTCTACTATTATGCCATGACTGTGTTCTAGTGAGTTATCATCAGTGTCCTATTCTGCCATTCTAGTTGTCTATGATGCTGCCACTCTGCACTATTGTGCCATTCCTATGGCATCCGTTGCTCACAATGTGACCTATTGTGCTATCACTATGCCCTATTGTGTCATTATGTGCCCTCTTAAGTCATCATAGTATTCCTTTGCACATTCTTGTACGATAATGTGCTTTTACTATGCCCACTTTTTTGTCTCTCTCCTATTGTGCCATTATTCTGTCAGAGTGAATCATCACAATTTTTTCATCATGTTAGACTATTGAGACATATGTGCCCTACTGCGTCATCACTATGTCCCATCATGTTATCACAGTTCACTGTTGTGCTATAAGTGGTCTGTTTTTCCAATAATGTGCCCTAACAATTCATCACTATGCCATATTGAATCATCATTGTATTGTACTGAGTACATTACCCTTCTGTGCCATCACAGTGTTCTATAGTGTCATCTCAGTGATGTGTTGTGTTGTAATTTGGCCTTTTAGCACTAACACTGTGCTTTCTTTTGTCACCAAAGTCCCTTCTCTGTGTCATTGCTAGTCTATTGAACCAACACTATCCCTATTATGCTAGTTCTTTGCCCAATGTGCCATCACTAGTATGTGTCACTACTGTGCTCTAGTGTGCCATCACTGTGACCTATTATGCTATCTCTATGTCCTTTTGAGTCAACACCACTCACTAGCTTTCTGTCACTAAAGCATATTGTGCCATCACTATTCTCTATTGAGTATTGATAACCTCTTGTGTTATGGTATCATATATGCTATCTCTGTGGGCCTATTGTGTTGCATATATGCCCCATTGTTCTATGTGCTCTATTTTCCCATAACATTTTCCTACTGTGCTATTGCTGTGCCCTATTGTGCTATCACCATGGCTTTTAGGCTATCACTATGACACGTTGTGCTATATTGTGACACTGGGCCATATTATTCCATATCTCTTGCCCAATATGCCAAATATGCCATCAATGAGCTAGCTCTATTGAGTAATAATAATATGCAGTCCCTCTTGTATCATTAGTGTGCCCTTGTATTCTCACAGTGCCATATAATGTCATCACAGTGTCCAATTATGCCGTAAAAATGGTGCCTTGTTTGGCCATCACGTGTCTATTGTGATAATACTGTGCCCGATTGTGCAATTTCTTTGACCTATTATGTTGCTCTTATCTCCTACTGCATCAGCCAACTGCCCTGCTTTAAAGTCACTGTACCTTATTAAGCCATCATAGTGTGTTCACAGTGCTACATTGATTCACAGGTCTGGCCTATTTTGCCATCAATGTACCATATTGTGTCATCACTGTGTCCTCTTGAGCCAACACAGTATACTATTGTGCCATTACATTGTACACCTTTACAAAGTCACCATGCTCTATTGAGTCATTGCAGTTGTGTAATGTGACATTATAGTGTCATATCTTGCTATCACATTATCCTATTTTGTTACCCCTTTAGCCAATTGTGCTACCACTATGCCTTGTTATGCCATCACTGTAGCATATTATACCATTACAGTGCCAGATTATGTCATAAAATTGTGGATTTCTTGCAGTTACTAGACACCATTGTACCATTGCAATGCCCTTTTGTGTTATTACTGTGCTCTACTGTGCTGTTCATATCCTTTATAAAGTTATCATAGTGACCTACTGAACAATCACTGTGCCCTATGGTGCCATTATTGTACCTGATGTGACTGTCCTATTGTGGTATCAGTGTGCCCTACTGACTCATCACAGTTACACATATGTCTTAACAGTGTAATCTTGAGCCAAGATTATTTTTTATTGTGCCATCTTTGGGTCATTACAGAGCCCTATGGTGCCATTACATTAGGCTAATGTGTCATCATTGTGTCTTATGGAATAATTGCAGTGCTATATCTTGTCATTATAATGTCCTATTGTGCCATTACTATTTCCTATTTTACCATCACTGTATTTTATCCTAACATGCACCACAGTGTCCTATTAGGGTATTACATGTCATATTGTTAAGCCACTGTGTCCTATTGTGTCATCAGTGTGTCTTATTTGCTTTCACAGATTCTTATTCTTTCATCAGCTTCATATTCTCTCATTATTGTGGCCTATTATTCTATCACTATTTTCTATTCTTCTGTAATATGTTATCACTGTGTCCTATTGAGACATCACAATGCCCTATGTGCCATTAAAGTGTTTTTCAGTTTGTTGCCATTAGCCTGTTGCCATCATTGTGTCCTATTATCCCAATACTAAACTGTATTGTGCTATCCCAGTGCCAAATTGAGTCACCACAGTTGCCTATTGTACCACAAAGTACCCTTTATGCCGTAACATTGTTCTTCTGTACATTGTTATGTCCTATTGTGTCATCATCTGTGCCCTCTAAAGTAAATGTTATGCCCCGCTGTGCAATCACTATGCATTGACTTACCACAGTACACTATGAGTCATCATATCCCATATTGTGCCATAGTCTGTCCTTCCTATTGTGCCTTTCCTGTATCCTACTGAGACCTCACAGCTCACTAATGTGAAACCACTGCCATATAGTGACATCACAGTGCCTTACTGTAATTCACTGTCTTATTGTGCTATCATTGTGCCCTAGTTAGACACCACAGTATCCTACCGTGTCATCAGATTCACTGCTGTGCCATAACTATGGATGACTGTACCATTACTGTGTCAAATTAAGTCTTCACTTTCCCCTATTGAGTCATGGCATTTGCCTGTTGTACAATAATTTTGGCTCATTGCACCATCATTGTACCATAACAGTCTTTATATCCCTAATGACTTATCATAATGTCTTATTGTGTCATCATTGTCACCTGCTGTGTCATTACCATAGCCCATTGTGCAATCACTGTGCCCTACTGAGTAACATTGGCATACTGTGCTATCACAGTGTCCTGTTGTGAACACAGTGGCATGCTTTGCCATCACTGTGACCTATTAACTCACCATTCTTATTAAAGTCATTATAGTGCCCTATGGTTTCATAAAGTTCATTGTTGGGCTCCATCTTTTTCTAGTTATGTGCTACTAAATCATCACTGAGCCCTATTATGTCATGAATTTGACCTAGTGTATCATCACTGTGCACTATTAAGCCACTTTTGTGCCAATTTTGCTATCACCATGTCTTGTTTCACTGTCATGTTTTTGTGCCAAATTGTGTCTGAATGTACCATCATTGTACCATATTAACTCATAACACTTCTCTATCTTGCCATCATCATGGCCTATTATACTTCATTTGCCCTATTAAGTGAATTATCACAGTGTCCTACTGTGTCATTACAGTGGCATATTGGGCCATCTCTATTCTTTATCTGCCATCTCTGTGCCCAATTGTGCCAATACAGTGTCCTTGTGTAGTATCACGGTTTCCTGTTGTGCAACCACTCTTGCCTATTGTGCTATTATAGTTCCTAATAAAGTCATTGCTGTGTCAAACTTTTATTATAAAGTTTAATGCTGATATCCCTGTGGGCCTACACTGTCATCACTCTTACACCTTCACTATACCATATTGAGTCTTCCCATTGTTCTTTTCTTCCATCACTGTGGTCTAATGTGATGCTACTGTGTCCTAATGAGTCATCACAGCGGCTTACTATGTCATTATTGTCATCTTTGCCATCCTTTTGACATATAGTGCCATCTGTGTTCCCTATTATGTCATTTCTGTTCCCAATTATGCCAACATAGTTTCCTAGTTGGGCATGATGGTTTCATATGTGCTATCACTGTGGCCTATTTTGCTATTTGTTTAACCTATTTGGGCCCTCACTGTGTTCTATCACTGTGCCTGAAGAAATCATTCCAATGATTTATTAATTCATAATTTTTTCATTGTACTGTTCTATCATGGTTCCCATGGGCTTATTGATCCATCACTATGATATCATTCTGACCTAATGTGCCATCACTCTGGTTTATGAAATGACCATTATTCCACTATAACTCTAACAGTGGCCCATTTTGCAATCACCTATCTATTGCATTATTACAGTGTCCTGTTGTGCCACCACTGTGGCCTAACGGAGTGTCATTGTTGTCTATCAAGCTGTTCCAGAATCCTATTGTACCATCATGATGTCCTTTTCTCCCAACAGTGTGTGCCATGGTGGCAATAATGTGCCTTATTGAGCAATCACGGTGCCCTATTGTCTTAATTATGGTTATCTTTGCTATAATGAAATAATACAATGAAAGCAAGTTGAGAAGGGAAAGTTTTTTTTTTATCATTTTTTATTAAATTTAAAAGAAAAATTTACATTTACTCCCCTTGTCCCAGGCCCTCCCGCTCCCTCCCTACCCTACCACCCTCCCTCTGCTTCCTTAAGATGGGGTAGGATACTCTGCCCTGTGGAAAGCCCAAGAACCTCCCCTCTCCATCTCAGTCTAAGAAGTTGTGCATCCATATAGAGTAGGTTCCCAAAAAGCCAATACATGCAGAAGAGATAGATAGGTCCCTGTGCCATTATCATTGGCTTCTCATTCAGTCCCCATTGGCAGCCACATTCAGAGAGTCTGGTTTGGTCATATGCTCATTCAGTCCTGGTCCAGCTGGATTTGATGAGCTCCCAATAGATCAAGCACACTGTCTCGGTTGGTGGGCCAGTCCCTCACGGTCCTGACTTCCTTGCTCCTCTTCTCCCTCCTTCTGCTCTTCCACTGGACCTTGGTAGCTCAGTCCCTTGCTCTGATGTGAATGTGGGTCTCTGGCTCTATCAATATCTTGATCGTCACCATAGAAATTTCGCATGATGGAGGGAAAGGTTTATTTAGCTTAAACTTTCACATAGTCCATCACTTAAGGAAGTCAGGACAGAAACTCAAGCAGGGTATGAATCTGGAGACAAGAGTTGACACAGATGCCATGGAGGTATTCTGTTTATTAGTTTGCTCATCAAGGTTTACTCAATATGCTTTCTTATAGAACCCAGGACTACCAAATTATGGATGGCACCATCCATAAGGGACTGGAACATCCCTTATCAATCAATAATTAAGAAAATGTCTCAGAGAATTGCCTGAAGCTGGATTTTATGGAAGTATTTCCTTAATTGAGGTTACCTCCTGTGAGATACCTTTAGCTTGTGTCAAGTTGACGTAAAACTATCTAGCACACCTATTACAGCATCACAGTATCCAATGTTTTTTATCACTGTGGAATATTGTGCCACCACTGTTCCATATCATTTTCCTCTTGTGATATCATCTTGCCCTTTTGCACCATCATTGTTCTATCATTTATCATCTAAGGGTCCTCACTATGTTCTTTTTGCTATCACTGCCTCCTTTGTGGCATCACAGTATCCTATTACACCTTCAATGTGTGTTTGTTGTTTCAGTGTCCTACTAATGCCATCTCTTTGCCTGTTGTGATTCCTGTGTCCTATTGTGCTCTCACAGTTCTTTCATGTGCATCACTTGTACTGCTGGGCCATCAGTGTGCCCTCTTGGAGCATTTCTGTGCCCTATCTGTCACATTCATACGCAGTAAAAAATAGTCATAATCAGAAATGTGATGCAGTAAAATAGCTGTATCTGAGATATAGAGTGAGTTGAAGTGGAAGGGAGAGAAGAAAAGAGGGAAGTAGAGGAAAAGGAAGAGACAAAGTGTTAGGAGATCTCAAAAAGAGAAAAGAAAGAAAGACTTGAAAGTTGAGCAAGCACAAGGCCACTGACAATAATGGTGATAATAAGGCCATTAAGAAAGGAAACTTAGAAGAGAATGCCAGTATCACTTTAGTTTCTAAAGATATATTTACTACCTATGGGGTCATCCAGGAAAGTATTGAGAATATAACATTGAATGTCACAGGGGAGGTCAAAGTTCATGAGATTGTTTCCAATGAAGTATTAGTAAAATGCAAACATTACTTTAGAAATTCCAAGTATGTCTGTTCTCTAACCACTTCAAGTTATTTAGGGGAAGCAATTTTCCAGGGCAATTCTTTCAGTCTTTTATTCAAGAATGGAACTAAACTCAGGCCAAATATCAGATTCCTGAAGGGAGGTGACCTGGGCTGTTTTTCTGATGCGGTGTGCACATGCCAGATCACTGCTCTTGAGGGAAACCCAGGGAAGCTACTTCCTTACCATCCAAACTTCAGCTCTTCTGGTGGAGCTGAACTCCCTGCAGCTGTTCCTCTTTCGTCTTCCCCGGTGATTCTGCAAAGTGAGTCCTTTACTGGAAGCTGTGAATGACTTCTGGAGAAGGGCAGGGACTGGGTACAACATTTCTCAATGCCAAGATGTTGATATTGAACCGGAAACAAAACAGATCACAGAATGCATCAATGTGAAAACCAGTCCATCGTTCAAAACCTTCCTATGTCGTTTACAGTTAATCAATGCAGCACATTCTATAATTCTCTGGATTTATTGTCTAAGATACAGGGAAAATAATGTGTATCTCAGGAAGAGGTAGCAATCCCCACAATGACACGGAATTAAAGCTTGGAGACTGGACCTAGACATTTGATAAAGTTTAATAATAGCAACCACCTACACAGCACTTCTTCTTCCTCTTTTTATTTTTTGTTTGTTTGATTTTTTTTCGAGATTGGATTTCTCTGTAGCTTTGGAGCCTATCTTGGAACTAGCTCTTGTAGACCAGGATGGCTTTTAACTCATAGAGATCCGCCTGCCTCTGCCCCCAGAGTGCTAAGATTACAGGCGTGCACCACCACCGCCCGGCCATAGCACTTTTTTTTTTATTGTTTGTATTAAGCTATATATTTTTCTCCACTCCTGTTCTATCCTCTCTCCTCTCCTTCTACCCTTCCCCATGGTCTCCCTGTTCCTAATGAACTCAGGAAATCTTGTCTTTTTCTACTTCCCATGTAGATTATATCCATGTATCTCTTTCTTAGGATCCTCTTTGTTGTCTAGGTTTTCTGGGATTGTGAATTGTAGGCTGGTTTTTCTTTGCTTTATGTCTAAAAGCCATTTATGAATGAGCAATACAATATTTGTCTTTCTGAGTCTGGGTTACCTTACTCAATATGATGTTTTCTAGATTTATCCATTTGCCTGCAAATTTTAAGATGTCATTATTTTTTTTCTGCTGTGTAGTGCTCAATTGTGAAAATGTACCACATTTTCCTTATCTGTTCTTAGGTTAAGGTACATTTAGGTTGTTTCCAGGATTTGGTTATGACAAATTATGCTGCTGTGAACATAGTTGAGCACATGTTCTTGTGGTACGATTGAACATCATTTCGGTATATACCCAACAGTGGTATTGCTGGGTCTTGAGGTAGGGTGTTTCCTAATTTTCTGAGGAATCACCATACTGGTATCCAAAGCAGCTTTACCAGTTTGCACTCCTACCAGCAGTGGAGGAGTGTTTCCTTTACCCCACATCCTCTCCAGCATAAGTTGTCATCAGTGTTTTGGATCTTGGCCATTCATTTAAGATACTAAATCTAAATTGAAAACTCACTTATTAGTAAAGTGAAAGTTCAATTCAAATTTCTTCGGCAGTCAAATTTCTTGTGTAGAAGTTGTGCCAAGTACGGTTTGTGAGGGTTCCTACAGACACTTATGCCACGCTGTTGTCTTACAGCTGAGTAGAGCCTGCCTACCTTAGCACCTGCCCATACCAACTCCAAAAGAGCAGTTTAATGATTGAGATAACACTCAGGTATTTAAATCACACTCCCCTAACCCTTCAAAGACAACTTCCTTAAAAGTCATCATGCTTCCACTGAGTCCCTCCCAGGGTCCTCCCAGCTTCTGCCTGGTACCTCCTAAGTATAAAGCACATACGACATATTTGGGTTCTAATTACAATAGCAGTTCTCTTCTGGTACTAAATTGTCTTCCATTCCCAGGTAAACAATGGCCACATGTGTCATGGTGTATAATAGATGCTTTTCTTTTACTTAGGATGTTGTGTTTCTATTAGAAGATTGCAGTCAGACCTCAGCAGGAAGGCAGTTAGTGGAAGCCTTAATTGTGTATGTATTTAAGAAATGGCCAGATGTACATACATGGCCAGATGTCAGTTCGTTACCAACTACTCTGTCACCTGAACTGCCCAGGGTGACTTCTTTACCAACTATCTCTTGCAATGTGCATACAAAGTAAGTGGCTTTACCTGTGATGGCTATCCATGTTAACCAGACCAGGCCGATTGACCCTTTGACAACTTCTCTATAGAAGACACAGTATTATTCTTACCCTCTTTTTTGCTTTAAAGAAGCCACAAGCCTCTAAGACTTTAAGAAGCAAAACAACTTCAGTGTCAAGAAATTGAAGAACAGGTTTTATTGTGTTATTCAAATTAATTTGTTTTCATTTATTAATGTTTATATGAATGTGCCTGCATGAATTTATATGCACAACATATGGGCAAGAACATAGAAGATGACATTAGAGACCCTGGAACTGGGTTTCTGGTGGTTATGAACTGCCTGTTGTAGGAGCTCAATACCAAATCCCAGTCCACTGCGAGAATAATAAGTGCTCCTAGAGTCTGAGCTGTCTCTCCAATCCCGGGGCCATGCTTTAAATTTCCATATACTTGTTTGTTGCTGCAACAAAAACAGTGGCCAAACCTAACTTGACAGAAACCCAGAGACAGAAACTGAAGTAGAGATCGCGAATGGGCCGTATCCCCGATTGTTAACCAAGCAGGTTTTTTTTTATATAATATACCACCTGGGTTCACTTGTCCAGGGTTGGTACCACCCACAG
>JAQHUG010000125.1:2639686-2671206 GCA_028555095.1 Dicrostonyx torquatus
CCTTGTTTTATCATTTTTCTGAATCTCTGACCACTCATTTTCCTTATGTCAAGGTGTATGAGTTTCTTCTCTAGGTACTGGCACAAAACATTCAACAAAAGAAACTTAAAGACTCAAGGAGCTTTATGTCGGCCCACAGTCTAAGTGTACAGTCCATTGTGGGTGATAAGGTTGTGGCAGCAGGACAGGGAAATGTCTGATCACATTGTGGGCACAGTCACGTAACAGAGATGTGATTGCTGCTGGCCAGCTGACTTTCTCCTTTTTATTTAGTCTGGGTCCCCAGTCCATGGGATGAAACCATTCTCAGTTAGGGTGGGACTTCCCACTTTAGGTAGCACAGTCTAGAAACTTGACTTGCATGCCTGGATGCTTGTTTCCATGGTG
Organism: Dicrostonyx torquatus; assembly: GCA_028555095.1. Classification (NCBI taxonomy): domain Eukaryota; kingdom Metazoa; phylum Chordata; class Mammalia; order Rodentia; family Cricetidae; genus Dicrostonyx; species Dicrostonyx torquatus. The sequence goes on from JAQHUG010000125.1 coordinate 2,640,074, forward strand.
ATTCTAAATCTCATCAAGTTAATAATCAAGATTAGCCATTACACAAGGCTAGACACAAGGTAGACATATGACTATGTACAAAACCTTGTTGAATTTAGTTAACTCAGAAGCTGCTCTAGATGACTCTTCAAATAGCTTCCCCTATCATTAGAAGAAGTACACCATCTGTAGGCCAGATCTGGCTGCTGGACTCAGCCTCCAGCTACATTCATTTTTCATGAAATGAAGCCTCCCTAGGACATAGTGCTTGCCATGATGCTCTGTTTCTAGCCAAGTGGCCAGGCTGCCTGAATAGAAGCAGATGCACTGTTCTTGGCCTAGAGGCGTCATTAGAAAGGCCTCCAGGTTGCCTGGGAGGATGCATCTGGTGGTGGTGTTGGGCCAAATTTAACACATGGGCCCGTTAGCAATATTAATGACTGTCCTCAACTGGGCTCAGCCAAATGTCAGTTCTATTCAAAGGTCTTCCAACTCACTCTGTGTGGCCAGGCTGAGTGGGACAAGTGAGTGATATACTCTTGATAGGTAAATTTACATGCTGTGATGGCACATGAGGGGCTCAGTTTACATTCATTGGGTTGAAATCTATCTATATAACTATTTATCATACATTTTAAATCATTTATCCATCTGTCATCTATCCATATATATCCATCTATCAATCCACATAATAGGTTATGAATCTATCAACATATTTTTGTATCATTTATCTATCATCTCTATCTATCTATCTATCTATCTATCTATCTATCTATCTATCTATCTATCTATCTATCTATCTATCTATCATGTATTGCCTATCAGTTATCTTTTAAAAAGATGTTTATTGTCATTTTTTATCAGTCTGTCTATAAACTACCCCTATATATTTATCAATCTATCATCTGTCATCTACCTGTCTATCTTCTATCAGTCTTAAACCAGTTTTCAGCTGCCAAAGGCTCACAGTAGATGAGCTGTGTGCCTTGCCTTGGTCTAGCCACTTTGTAGACCACCGTAGAGGAGAAGAACTGCTCAATCAGGTTCACAGGTTTAACAACATGATTTAATACATAGTTACTAAAGAGAGTGTTGAGTAACTATTTCTTCTACTTAAGGCAGGAGGGGGCCACTTCAGAAAACTCTGAAAGCCAACTTCTTAAGAAGTTGAGGAAGCTCAGAGAGCTACAGGAGTCACAAGATCCCCTGCTACTTTTGGGGCTCATTTGGTAGGTACACCTACAGGTTTTGCATGGAATTCCAGGGATGCAGCCCCAATGAGTTGCCTCTCATGCTGAGGTGGGCATTCTGGATATCCTGTGCTTTGTACCTGCACTCTTGTAAGTAACTCCAACAAACTCATCAGTTCACTACACAGTCTATATATACTAATAGAATAGAATACATATAGAGTTTATAGAATTAAAAAGAATTTATGTAGACTGTGTGTATATCAATAGAATAGAAAGACATTTGTTCATATTTCCCTAGGAAAAGTCACATTACAGAGTAAATATGTCTTAACATTGACCTGTCAAAGGTCAGAGATGACCAGAAGTAGTTGTGTGACATTTCCCAGATGAGAGCAGGTTACAAAAGCTAAGTCCCTTTCTGATTTGACTCTTAACAGCCCACTGACTCAAACCTTCACAAGCATGTGATCCAGTGGGTCTTGGAACCCACTTGCTGGTTCAATACTCTTTAGAGTGTCTACCATTCCATTTTGAATATAAAAGTATGTTTTCCAAACAAGCTGTTGTTTGGAGGTTGTGATGTTATTCAGGCTGTTGGTACATACCGGGTTCTGGTCCCCATCTTTCTGCATGCATATGAGAACTAAAATTCTTTTCCCCACATGACACGATGGCTGACTTTGTGTCTAGCATTGACAACTGACATTTTATTAGAAATATATTGTGTGACCTCTAGACGGGAGCTTGAAAGCCAGTGTTTGATTCCCTATGATTCCTTCTCCTATTCCACACAGTAAACTCCATTATCCTGAAAGACTGCTCCGGGCTGATCTGTGCCAGCATTTGTGTGAGGGAGGATCGTTTTGAATCTCAGGGGCTGCTCATCACAGAGACATAAACTGACCCACTCTGCCTGAATTTGGAAATGTAATACAAATATCAGTTGTGATAAGTACTAGTGTAATGAGGGACAAAATAAGTGCGTACTGACACCCATGTTTGAGGGAGTCTCAGAATCCACAATCACAAATGCTTGGTAATTCCCCCTTCTGCACATCTTTAAAATCATGCCCTGTCACACTGCAAATGGATCTCCTCCAGGTGCTCATTAGGTGGACTCACTGGCTGCGCCTACCAGCTGTGTGTCTTTCTAGCCCAGTGGATCTCATTCTCTGCTTCTGTTCAAGCCCAACAGCCTCCTGCTACAATCATGAGCAATGTGACTCAGCCTTTTCCCTCCCTCGGCTCTCGATGTGAAGATGCGGATGGGGCAACTGAAAATTTCCTTCATGAATTGTATTTAAATTTTCACCTGTTTTTGCTTATTAGTAATAAAATGACAAATTCTGTATATAATTGTTTTACTGTCTTTTCATGTGTGTGAGCATGCATGTGTGTGTTCTCAGGAGTGAGTGCAGGTGTATGCATGCCACGGTGAGTGTGGATGTCAGAAGACAACTTTGGGTGTGGCCCTCACTTTCTACCTTGTTTGCCTCTGCATACAACAGGTCAGCTGGCCTTGAGTTTCCAGGAATTCTCCTGCCTTTGCTTCACAGTATGCTGCAAGAGCATACTCCCATGCTGGACTCTTATGTTCACACTGGGAATTGTAACTCAGGTTCCCTTGCTTAATCAGCAAATACCTTATCCACTGAGACATCTACCTAGATCCTATAGGTAATTATTTTAAACACAGCTATTTATATCTGATAATCCTCATGGTGTCTCAGGATGATCAGGGGAATATTTGGCCTTTTGTGACTTGATTAGGTGTGATACATTTGGGATTAATCTTATTTCTGTTCCCTGGCTTGAGTACTTGCAAACTTAGCCATGCAAGTGTCCTGGAAAGAGAGGTTAAACATCCAGTATTCAAATAGGGAATAAATCACCCTAAGAGACTATACAGACTATAACAAGCTCCCATCAAATCTTCAAGAGTACGAGTCTTCACTCCTTTCAGTAACTCAGGCAGCTACTCACATCATATCTACATTCGGGAGCAGAGAGAAGGGAGCGCACCCTTGCAAATGCTTGCTTGCATATAATTTTCTTCACTCTTCCTCATCCCAGGGCCAGCTGCCCATGCAATGGTACTGCCCACCATGGGCTGGGACTTCCTGCACTAAGTAACAATCAAGACAATCTCCCCACAGGGATTCGGACACTCTCTCCAGGTGATTCTGGGTTGTGTCAAGTTGACAGGTAAAACTAAAGAGCACAGCTTCTAAATGTGAAGGTGATAGTACCCTTTATCCCCCTAAGACTTGGTATAAATATATAATATAATGTAATACACACACATATGGCTTATACATTGTTCAAATCATGTATCACTCCCTCCTTGCTTTAGGAATGGAAAAATTTATCACTGAACATTTGCTCCAAACTGACAAAATTCATTCTAAATAGCAAATACATTTTCTCTTTTCATATTTATCTATGCTTGCTAATTAACTAGTCCTGTAGCAACTGCACAGGGATTCTGATTGTGTTGATGATGTATTCAAACAAATTAAAGGGAAACAAATATGTGTGTTTGGGCCAAGTTTGCCAAGTTTCAAATCACATCTGTATTGTGTAAGTTTGGGGGAGATTGGAACAGCTCTGTGAAGGGTGCCTAGTGGGAACCACACAGTGTTGTGTGCTGAGGCCTCCACTCAAGTGCCAGTTTCCAGATTCATCCATGTTGAAGTTGTTTTGCCTCACAAGACAATTCCATTGTCACAAAACACAAAAATGAGTTGGAGAAATCTGGATTGTATTGTTGTTAAAAAGCATTGACTGCCGCACAATTGTTTGCAAACGAAGATTCTGCTTTTCTGGACTTTGTCCATTCTCAAATTAATTAGCCCTTTATGATAACCATAGCTGGCACATCTTATATTCCAACAGACGGCAAGGACACATTTCTGCTAACACCCACGTTGGGATGGTATCTGCAGATCACATCCTTTTCCAAGAGGCTGGGCACCAGTTTGGGCATTCTGCCATATAAACACATGAAGAAGGAAAATAAATCTCCCTCCCAACTCAGCACACAGCAAAAACTGGAAGTTGAGAATATGGAGACAGGATTTACTGTATAGTGCCCCACATCAGCTCTACGAATTAGACCTTATAGACAGATATCTATGGATCTCAGTCCACCCTGCTCTATATGGCGAGATCCAGGCCAGCCAGGCTATATAAGTAAATCTTTACACATTCCCCCACCCGAAGAAGGAGCAGGAAGAAGAGGTGGAAATGGACAAACAAGCCGCTAAGTTTGGGGCTGGGACAATTCAGGCATGTTCACCTGCAATGATAGCCTCTACTGTCGTTGTTGCTGTAGAGGAGAAGCCTACCAAAAGCCTGGCGAGAACCCTTTCGCTCTTGCTGAAACTCTCTAGCAGATAACCCCCCGTGTCTGAATTCCAGGAGTATGATAAGCACTCTAATTTCCATTCCCTGGGATGTGTACAGACCCAAGCTTCTGGTGGCACAGCCGCTATTCATGAAATGCCAAATATGCCCCTCCTACCCACTTTCTCCCATCTTCTAACCCACATAAAGCAAAACTATTTACTCTCTTCTTCAAAGATGTCTCAGAGGACCTCACGCTACCTGCTTGTCAGGCTATCCCCAAATCTCAGGTGGTGGGTAGGGGATGGGGATATTTGTATTTTGAGGAAAAGAGTAACCTGATTCTAGTGGATTTGGCTAGGCTGGCAAGCCAATCAGTTCCAGGATCTGCCTGTCTCCATCCCTTCTCTGCACCACAGTGCTTCCACATTCAGCTTTTTGCATCATTTTTTGGGACTTGACCTCAGGTCCTCATGCTGTCCAGCTGCGTTTTACTCACTGAGCCATCGGCCCAGGCTCATTTCTCTCAATGACGCCCTCCCACGGGAAATGCTTCTTCTCCCTCCCGTTTTCACCATCACACAGGTACTAATTTCCAATCCAATCGCCTCTGCATACAGTGTAGGATTAGTATGCCCCCTTTATGTGTATTAGTTCAGTTGTCCTCCGACACAATAAAAGCAAAGAAAGAAGCAATTAGTCTTACAGACGAATCTCTTATGCAGAAAACAGAAAGGTTTTGTGTCTTGTAAGTGAAGTTGGCTTCTGCGTGGCTCTGATGCACCAGACGGGGTTGGGGTTGTTTTATTTTAATGTGTACCTACTCAGGTTTCCCAGTACATCACCATACATTACATCCCCAACCTTCCCTCCCACCGCAATTTAATTTGCAAAATGAAAAGATGCATGCTTCATCTGTGGGTGAGTGGATCTGTTTAATTGGCAAGTTGTCATGATTTTTAGTAATGATGGTGTTTTAAGTATGTGAAAAAAAGACAAATGGTATATTATAGGAGCATCATTTGTCATTTGTGTAGTGACAGCCTCTGAATTCTAAGTGGTGTGTGCAGTAGTGCATCTGTTATTCTGTGACAAATAGGACAATCCAAACCTCTAATAGATTACACTGTTTTATTTCTTCTTCCTGACAGGTTTATTTATTCTTTCTTCTATGTTGAAGAAACCCATGCTTACTCATCGGCCTCAAGGCAGAGGTAGGACAGAGCACGAGTCACACCTTGCTCTGAAGCAGGACAGCTGCAATCATGAAGGGAGCATGGGTGTCTCTGCCAAAGACTAGGGAACGACATGAGCGCTGAACCAGCTAGTGAGGCGACAGCGTCTCTTCAGTAGCTCTTTTATTCTTCATGTCCTCTCAGAGAGAAGGTGGCTGCTAGAGGACGGTGCCCTGAGATTGGGTTTCAGACAAGGTTGCTAAATCGTCTACAGACACACACTCTTTCATCTGGGTTAACGTGATTAATTGAGCCAAATGAGGTGTGTGTGTGTGTGTGTCTGTCTGTCTGTCTGTCTGTCCGTGTCTCTGTGTGTGAATGAAACACATTGATAGGCCTTAGTTATTTATGAAAGTATCAAAATGAGTAAAATACCAGATGATAATAGTCACACAATTGTTTCTGATTGCAATGAAGGACACTTTAATTTATTATGTCCTGCATGCACCACTGAGACTATGGCTCAAAGGATAAAGTGCTAAGATCTGAGTTAATATCCCCAAGCACCCGTGTAGACACTGGGAGCCACATCACAAGTCTGTAACTCAGGGCTAGATAGGACAGAGGCAGGTAGATCCCTGCAACATGCTGCAGGTCACTCTAGCCAAAGGAGTGAGCTCAAGTTTCGGTGAGAGAGAGTGAAGAGTGATGCAGAGAAAGATGCTCAAACTCTGACCTCTGGCTTTTATTTTAAGTATCTGGACAAACCGCACATACCCTCCTCACACACACATACATGCACAAACACACACACACACACACACACCTTTATACACCACCCACACATACAAATAAATGTAATAAAAAATAGCTTTAACACGAATGTTCTGCTGGAACAGATGGAAAACATGAAGAAGCAGCTCCAGGAAAAGGTCTGTCTGACCCAGTCTCTATTACACTCTTCATTGTTCTTCCTTCTTTTCAGGAAATCTGGCACAAAGGTGAGCATCACCTTTAGTGACCTGGCACTCACTAAAGTATTCTTTCCTTATATGTGAACATTTCCTGGGATTTAACACGGGGAAGCTCCATTCAAGACAAGAGAAAAGCTTAAAAGGCCTGCAAGCAGCCCATCTAGGGACTGACGACAGAAGAGAGATCACATATCGTAGACCCAAACTTACTTGTGAGAATCTCAAGGGCGGGGGAAGTAGACCAACAAGTTTACTCTTAAGTTAAAAAGGAAATTAAACTTCTACCATGGATAAAGTTTCCATCTGATGAACTGGCTTAGTTTTGGGATGGCTGTTCTTCAATGTCAACTTGATTTAAACTGGAATCAACTAAGCAGTGTGGGACTGTGGGGCATTTCCAAGGAGGAGTGACTATTTTCCATATCTTGGCATGATTTATTTCCCCAGACATTATTATACTTTAAGGTAGTCAGTTTGCATTTTCAAAGAGATAAATAATGCCTTAGAGAATTAAGAGACTAGATAAACTAATAGATTATTAATGAACTTGCAGCTTAGTAGAAAAGTAATGAATAGTTTATTCTGTGAAAAACCCTGTTCAGGGCAGAAGCCCAGTGTGGGGCATGTCTCAGCCCATGATCATGAGCAAAACCTTCCCTGAAGTCTAATTCCTTCTGGATACTAGAAAATACAGAGTGGAGCCACTGTCAGAGAGTACCTAGTCTCAGGGGAAAGGTGCTTTTAAGTCTGTCTTGTTGTATTTATACCCAAGTGTCAAAGGAAAACTAGCATAACATGTGGATTAATTTAGTTATATGCTTCAGATAAAACATAACCTCCAGGAAGAACTCTGGCTGTTAAGATCTATCAAACTGTCAGCACGGTGGCCACACCTTCCCATCTGCCTGCAACTTGACAAATGAACCTCTAAGATCAGGACACTTGCTTAGAATAGATGGGTCAGGCATGAAATAATCACAGGTTTACTCCTTCTTCGAACTCTGCAGCTAGGAATGCACAAAGAAAGGTTGTTTTAATATGTGAAAATAGTAGCTTGCCCAGCAAGACGAAGATAAATATATGGCATAGGAAAAGACCTTTGTCCAGGTAGAGGCTGCTGTGCTGGGATGTGAAAAGGAGCTGCTGAGGGTTCTGTGTGTGGTCAAAATGCATGAAGGACCTGAGCAGTGAGGGCCTGGGGCTTAGGGAAAGACAATGGGAGATGATAGGACAGTCAGGTGACAATCAAAGAAAGTGACAGATGTGGAGTGGAGCTGGCCTGAGACTGAGATAAAGCATGTGTTGTGAATGGTAGATACAGAGAGCTGGAGTTGCCTCAATTCTTCTTAGCCTAGTAGATGGTGAGTGAGTGCGTCCTGCACACTGTGCCACAGGGTTTGATTTGCTGTTGGAATTTTGAATTGCCTTGCTCCAGCTATGACTGTGCTGTGGTTCTTCCCTTTTGGAACGAGAAAGTGTGGAATTTATTTGGGATTTTCAGGAGCCCACAGTTGAGAGACTCTTGGATAATTTAAAAAGATCAGAATTTTAAAGAATTTGAACTGGTTTTGACCCATGCAGAGAAAAGAGTTGCTAGCAGAGGGGGCACCCTCACTAAGAGACCACCTACCCATTGAGCAGGGATCAGTATGGTCACTATCCTGGTGGAGAACGAAAAGGCTCAGTTGGTAGTAGTCACCCATGTGCTAGACCCCATTGAGCGAGTGTTCTTCCTGCACTTTGTAGCAAGCTGAGGTTAAAGTTCACATGACCTCCCAAACATCACCACCAACTGGGGACCAGGTTTTTAAATGTGTTAGCTAATAGGGGACAATTCAAATGAACAGAAGATGGTATAAATGCAAGAGGGAGCTTGCAGAAGGGGACTCTTTTATATTCCTAGACAGGGTGAACCAGTCGTTCCCTCTGTTCTTCTTAATTCAGTTATTTGTTCTTCCCTTTTTTTCTTCTATTCAAAAATATCCAAAATCTTTTAACTGATTTGGTCGTGAGACCTCAGCCCGCATGAGCTGATCTGGAAGCAAATGTGATCTGAACAGATGTGAGGCTATATATTGACTGCAGCACAGTCACTGTGAATATTCATATACTCCCTCAAGAAGCATCATTGTGTTTCATCTTTTGATGCAGTCTTACACCAAGGACTTGGTGCTTCATACACTCATTACCTTTTCTTCAAATTGAAAAGTCCTGGGCTAAGAAGATGCATGAGTTGGTAAAGTGCTTGCTGAACAAACATGAGGACTAAAACCCACTGGAAAAAGCTGTGTGGGGTATCGACCTGCAGTGCCAGAACTAGGATGTAGACAGAGACATATCTTTGGGACTCCCTAACTAGCTAGTCTAGCCAAATTGGTGAATTCCAAAGTTAGCGAGATACCTTATTTCAAAAATAAGGTGGGGTGGGTGAGGAGACGGCCCAGTGGCTAAGAGTTTTTGAGGAGTAAACATGAGGTAGAATTCCCAGGACCCACTTTAAAATAGAGTAGTTCAGGTGACTGCATACCCAACTGAAGCCCCAGAGCTAGGGAGAGGCAGAGCCAGGAATATCACCGAGGCTTACTGGCTGCCAATCTAGTTCCAGGTTCAGGGAGAGATCCTGCCTGAAACTGGAAATAATTGAACAGGACAACCAATGTCCTCCTCTACCCTCATATACAGACTTGCACACAAACATCACACAAATACATACACGTACATATATACTACATATTAACAGATGTGCAATGCATACTAACAGATGTGTATTCACATAATATTGAGAACAATTGAAGACATCTAACATGTATGCACACATTTGCATGTGCACTTTCACATGGGATCTTTCTCTTTCTCTCTCACACACACACACGCAAACACACACACACACACACACACACACACACACACACACACACACAAAGTCCTGAGTTCCAAAACCAGCTAACTTCAAGGCTTCAGGGTTCAAGTCTGAGGTTCTAGCACACAAGTCTGCTTTGGTTTTGTCTCAGGCCATCAGACTTTCAGGGCAAGAACTTCTACCTGTTCATCCATCTTGCAGGTTTGTCATTTTGCGTTGTCTTTCATCTTAGTTCTTAGTCTGATTAGCAATTGTTCCAGTTATATCCTCCTGACTAACTTTTAGAAGTAATGCAAATAAACATTTATTTGAGAGCTATTCTTTACCAAATGCTAACTCTTTGAGAGATAATTTATATTACCTTCTTGGGCTAAATAGGCTGATTTATCTTTATCTTTTCCTGATCATAATATCTGTTTGATACTAGTCTGAATTAACTGTGCCTTTCCCATTAGCAAAGGCCATTATATTGCTTTGAAATTTCATTTCAAACTCTAAATGCTAGCAAATGGATTTGCTCAGATTTCAGTGAACTATTACTGAACCACTGAAGTCATAGTATCCATCATTGCTACCTACAAAATCAGCAAGTAGAGGTTCTTACCCTGAAAGCCTGATGGCATGAGATGAGGCCAGACTAGTGTAGTCTATCAGCTCTGATGTGAACCTTGAACTTTGGTTGATTTGGAACTCAGAACTTTGTGTGTGTGTGCATGTAACAAGTTACTCTAGGTAGTAACCAGTATGGCTGGGAGGCAGAGGCAGGAACTCTCAACCCAAACTAAATCAGAAAAGTAAAATATTGCAGAGAGACAGAAGCATCTGATTAACATATGAAAGCAGTTATTCAAAATTTTTGCTGAGTCTTGGAGAATTTGAGTGAGAAAACTCCTTGATCTCCAGATAGGGTGTAGGGAGTGCTATGTAAATTACCTGCAAAGGCTCACCATTCTCCTGGCTGAATGCTGTTATAGCTTCCAACCTTTCCCAGCTCCTGCACCACTGTTATACTTCACAGTGCCTTTTTCTTCATAACAAACTATCTTTAATTTTTATCACTTTCCATGTGGCCCTAGTCTATTTCATTGTTATGGGACCAAAGAATCTAGAAACCTCATTGGGTGTTTTTCACACTCCAGTCCACTCCCCCAGCAGCAAGACTGTAGATATTCTCGTATACTTTACCCCTCAGCTTCATATCTATTAGAAGTTATGCTCACATTTATCTTGGGTTTCAAACAGATGAATGGATGAGGGCTCTTTGCTTGAAATGTAAATGTTCACAGAGTATTATTTTTAAATCTCTGACTTGGAATCCACCATGAGAAGCTGATGACATATTTTGGTCATAGTAGTAACAATGAGGAAACTGAGTCTAGGAAAAATTAGGGAACCTATCAGAGGTCACACATTTGATAGTCAAAGAAGAAAACAAGTAGAAAGTAAGTGGCTATCCACTTATTTCATTCTGAGTTTGTTCGAACATCTGCATTTCCATTTAAATCATTCCAAGATTGTATGAAATGAACCATACCACATTCTGAAAGTACATTTTTACTTTTTAACTATGTGTATCTGAATATGGATATGCACATGTGTGTAGGTACCCATAAAGGCCAGAAGAGGGCTTCAGTTGCCTCTGGAGCTGGAGGTATAGGCCTCTGCGAAGATGCACAACATGGATGCTGGAAACAAATTTCATGTCCTCAGAGAAAACAACATCTTCTCTTCAACACTGAACTATCTCTCTCTCCAGCCCTGTGTGTAGCCGGAGATTGCTTGTTCATTTTCCGGCTGCCCAGACCTGAAATAATCACACAGAAACTATATTAATTACAACACTGTTTGACCAATAGTTAGACATATTTCTAGCTAACTCTTACATCTGAATTAACCATTTCTATCAATTTGTGTGCTGCCCACGGGGCTGTGGCCTACCAATGTGGTTCTGGCTGGTGGCTGGCATCTCTCTCCTTCGGCGGCTACATAACATCTCCTCGACACTGCCTGCTTTCTCTCTACATCTGTTTGGATTTCCCACCTGGCTTTACTCTACTAAGCCATTGGCCAAAACAGCTTTTTTAATAACCAGTAGTACAGAGGGGAATCCCATATCACCTGTGTTACATTTTGAAACTAGTGACAAGCATGAATTTCTGGTATCTAGTTTGCTTCCCTCTGTTTTCCTGTGAAAGCATTCTAGTGTTCAGTCACTTTTGAATGGTTCATGGTTATGTGTTTTCTCTTCCTCCTCCTCTTCCTCCTCCTCCTCCTCCTCCTCCTCCTCCTCCTTCTTTTTCAACGTGAGAAGAATCAAACTTTAATTACATGATCTACTGGCTAGGAGGCCAGAGGAAATAAACAAAATGAAAAAGGACACTCCTTCTGTTTCCCCTGATCAGCTGGTAGTAGTTTAGCAGTTATCCTATGCTGAAACCTTGTCAGGAAAAGAAATATTCTAAAGAGAGACATTTGTACTCTCCCTGTTTTTCCCTAGTCAGGTTAGTGTACTTAACAGGAATACAGGAATGGCAGCTAAGGTCAACCTCCAAAGATACAGCAGATTTCTGCTCTACATTTATCCAAGGAATGGACCTAAAAACATAGAACTCTGACAGACTCAGATTTATTTTTTGCATTTAGGGTGTGTGTGTGTTGTGGAGTAATCTTTTTGTACACTGTGAAGAAGTGTCACTTGGATTAGTTTAGCAAATTTCTAAACAGTCAATAGCTAGGCAGAATTTTCTGGCCAGAGAGAATGCTGGGAAGAAGAAAGGACTGAGAGGAAGCAGCTCAGGCAGTACAGAGTAAAGGTAATACAGGCAAAAAGTAGATTGATTAAATAGGTTAATTTAAGTTGTAAGAGTTACTTAATAATAAGCCTAAGCTATTAGCTGAGCTTTCATCATTAATAATAAGTCCCTGTGTAATGAGATTTGTGTGCTGGTGGTCTAGACGAAAATGTCCAACTATTGGATGGGGTTACATTCTGAAATAAATAAAGCAAATAAAAAACAGAGCCACTTCAAAATCAGATGATTTCCAAGACCTCACTTTTTTTTGAGCCTGGAACTGAGTTGGAGGGGGGAGGGCCTTGGGCGTCCCACAGGGCCCTCTTAGGGAAGCAGGGGGACGGAGGAAGGGAGGTATGGGTGCGGGAGGGCCTGGGGCAAGGGGAGTAAATGTAAATTTCTCTTTTAACAATAAATACAAAAAAAACAAAACAAAAAGCTAAACAAAGAAATAACAACAGCAACAAAACTTCCCCTAATAGAGAGTAGAAGCGACCTGGGGATCAGTCCTCCCTTTCCTACCAGAGAAATAGCAATTATCCTAGAAGTGGGGAAGAATGGAAGAGCAAGAGGATGAGAAGATTGCTGTGAAACGCTGTCTTGTGGGTAGGGCATTCCACTCATGCAGCTGTGGTCAGCTGCACACAACTGAGGCTCCAGAAGTTCAATATGGATTGAAAGAAGAAGCTCCAGAGACTGCAGCTCTAGCTGAGAAACTACGGTGGTAGCTGGCTGCTCAGCGGGGGAGGATCATCCATCTCTGGGATTGTCACCATTGGTAGGCTGCATATGCTCCAGAGGATGACTCTAAATTCATATACATGTGTATAGCACTATTTGAATTCAGTAGATTGTATTCATAGAAAATAAAACACATAAATGTGTCATAGGAACTTAGGAACATGTTGTGGTATCTGGAAAAATTGGAGGGACAAATGGGAAATAGTTATGACTGAATTTATTTTACTATATACAAGTATGAAATTCTCAATAATATTTTATATATACATATATGTACACCCTCCACACACACACCCCACCCACACACACCAGTTAACCTGATTTACTATTAAAACTTAAAGGTATTCTATCCTTTATTTTATAACTTTCTAAGATGGCCAAGTATTAATAAACCCATTTTCTTTCATAAATTTCTGTTTCCCAGTGTCTTTTAGAATACAAGGAAACCAAAGCGGTGTGTTTATGGACTTACGTGCCCTGTAGTCCTCTGACAGGAGGGATGTGACAGCTGGGGAGTGGGTGGGCGGTAAGAAGGGGTTGCTTGCTCTGATGCATATGTCTTCACAGGCTGCTTTGACTCAGTGGGAGCTAAGCTCTGTGCAGGGGATTTTATGCTCCAGATGCCAGTGGCTGAAGAAAATGGCTTCTGTTCCATCTTTAAACTCTGGTTCTAAACCACAAGATTCATTAGCGGAGAGTGTAGAGACTTTTCCTGAAGGAAAGCGTAAGAGCTCTGTAGGGCTGGGGACCACTCAGTGGTCAGGGTGCCTCCCTAGCACGTGTGAAGGCAGCAAGTAGACCAGGCCCAGTGGGACATGCTTGTGCTCCTATCACAAGGGAGGCGGAGACAGGATGAAGAATCCAAGGTCATCTTCTGCTACCAAGGGGGTTCGAGGTTCAAGACTACTTGAGGTCATGTCTAAAAATCAAACAAAATAGTAAAAAACTTGTTATTTAAGATATTTTTATGTAGGTATGTCTAGATAAATGCCTCAGCCAATTTCAAATTTAGCCACTGTGTTTTAATATTATTGTAGTATTTGTTTTTTTAACATTTTAATTTTTATTTATTTATATGGTGTTTTTCCAGCATGTATGTCTGTGTGAGGCTGTCAGATCCTCTGGAACTGGAATTACGGATAGTTGTAGCTGCCATGTGGGTGCTTTGAATTGAACTCAGGTCCTCTGGAAGAGCAGTCAGTGCTCTTGACTTCTGAGCTATCTCTCCAGCCCCATAGTACTTACTTGATAATCACTCTGATCAATACAATGCCTATTTTTTCTTATTAAGTCATTTCCTGCTCTGGTTACCCAGAATCAATATCTATGGGATCTATTTTGATACATCGTCCATTTTGCACGAATGTCAAGGTCTGAGCTTGATTATTTGTGTCTAATTTTGTTTCTCGTGCTTGACACTGAGGATCTTGAAATCCTGTGTTCACTTTGCATTGCTATTAACAAGTATAGTATTAGTATAGAAAGGGCCTTGGGTGCTTGCCATAACTGTATTTTGCCTGACTTTGTTCCATTTGGCTAGATATAAATAAATCTTTAATCCTTTTAAAATAAACCAAAATGAGCTTGTTTTTCCAATGTAGACACTTGTTTTTGTGGTTTGAGTGTGGATTGTCTCCTAAAGGCTTGTATGCTTGAGTCCCTGGGCCCCAAGTTGTTGTGCTGGTTCAGAAGGCTGTGGAATCTTTTGGGGGTGGAGTTTTGCTGAAGGAAGTGGTGTGTGTGTGCGCGTGCGTGTGTGTGTGTGTGTGTGTGTGTGTGTGTGTGTGTGTGCGTGTGTCCTGGGTGTGGCTACAATGTGAACACCTGCTGTATGCTCATGCTGCAATGCCCCCCCCATGGGTTAAATTCCCTGAGACGATGACCCACGATAGATAATCCCTTTCTTCTTTAATTTGTTCCTTGTTAGTTAATTTTCATAGCAACAAGAAAAAAATACTGAATTTACCTGCTGACTTTTTTCCAGTAATTTACATTTCTGATTTTCTGTCTCTTAACTAGAAAACAGAGACAATGGAGTAACGCTAAGATTTAATAAGAATATTATATAATGCAGTACCTAAAACACATCAACAACTGGATAATAGTAACCATTATTACCCTTGTGGGTATGCTCAAGATTACTTTTTAAAGGCCATTTTATTAATTTTTAATGTTTTTCTGTGTGTGGGTCAGTACACTTGAATGCTGTGTTCACGGAGGCCAGAAAAGGGCATCAGCGCTAGAGTTCTCGGTGGTTGTGAGGTGCCAGAGATCACAGCTGGGAACAGAACTCAGATTCTTTGAGAAAGCAGCATATACTCCTAACCACTGAGCCATCCCTTCAGGCACACCCATGATTCTTCTGTTTAATATACTCTTCTGTAATCAATGATACAAATACAGATTTGTCAGTGTTTCATAGGTTTTCTCTTAGACTCCTTGCTTGTGTCGCTTCATCAACTTTTCTTTCTCAAATGACACCATCACCCTCTCCTTCTCAAATGACACCATCACCCTCTCCTCAAATGACATCATCACCCTCTCCTTCTCAAATGACACCATCACCCTCTCCTCAAACTGTACCATCACTTCCTCTTTCTCAAACTACACCATCACCCTCTCCTTCTCAAACTACACCATCACCCTCTCCTTCTCAAATGACACATCACCCTCTACTGCTCAAACTACACCATCACCCTGTCCTCAAACTGTACCATCACTTCCTCTTTCTCAAACTATACCATCACCCTCTCCTTCTCAAACTACACCATCACCATCTCCTTCTCAAACGACACCATCATCCTCTTCTTCTCCTCTCCCCACCCTTTTATTGCTTCACTCTTCCATGATGGTCGAGTCAATAGCAGTTCTTCTGGATGTTTGTCTTACGAAATGCAGAGGATAGCTTTGGTATACACTGTTTAGAAACATACAACTTATAGATGAGTAAAGACAGTTTTTCCATATCTGAACGTGAGTGGAGTCTATTTTTCTGCACATCGGCTTCTGGAAAACTAACCTGTTGGGAACACTAGCTATTAGATGGTTTGTATTCTGCAACATGACCAGAGGTAATGACTCAAATTCAATAGAGGTCACAAGTTATGAGAAGCTATGGTTCCGTGGCAGGTGCTCACTCAATATTAAGCTGCTTTTGTGAACCTTTCCTTTACTCTTGTGGCCAGATGCCACAAAGCATGGGGGAAAAAATAAAACAAAAACATCCCCTGTCTTCACACCTGCCACCTTGCTATCTGCCCTAATTGGAAGTCACACAGAAAGGGATGTAAATGAGCTGAGGGGCCTCCCTGAGCTCTTCTGGGTCGGAGGTAGGGTGCATTGGCATACCTATTGAGCTTGCTTTGCTGAGTGCCAGGACCATAAATTACCCCAGAGGAAATCCGTTCATTATTCATGACTTAAATGTTCCTGTTACAAATGGTGATCTATGTCATGTACTGTTGCATTACGGATTCAATTATTCTTTTGTTATGCAAAATCCCTGATCTGTGGCAAGAGATTGGACAAGCCCTTTGAAGCTGGCAGTCTGGAAGGCGGTCCAGGAACCCTTTGCTCTTGATGCTGCTCCTTGGGAATTTTATGGAATACCCTTTAGGGAAGATTTCAGGCAAGGACAACAATGGATGAACACATTGTAAACATGAAGCAGCCTTCCACCAGTTGTAATTTGGCCATCTTTAACTTACCTTAATTAGCTGATAGCACTACATATATTTTGAAGTAAATTCAGAGCTGTAAGAGAGAACAAAGCCTGCTTCTCAGCATCTACCAGAGTCATACCCATTTTCTATTGGTTCTATATTACTACAGGGTGTGGATATCAACTAGGCATAAGCCAATAGCCATGGTGTTTCTTAGCTATGAAAACATATGACAGCTTCAAAAAGAAGAATCTGACAAAATCGTCCTTCATAAGGGTATTATTTAGGACAGTTACAGACTCATGAGTGCAGGAAACCATGATGAATCCCGACATGGCAGAACACTAGGGTGCTGCAGGCTCAGTGCAATCAGCAACCATGACATCAAACTGTAGGACCACAGAGCAGTGGGATCTTGAAGGGAGCAGAACTTTTGATTCCATAAGGCAAAGGAAGTTTCTGATTTATATAGATTTTCAGAAGCTCCATCCTATGCTACAAATGAGAAGGCCTGGATAAGACTAAAGTTATAGTTCAAGGGTGTCTTTAAGTTGCTCACAGTTGTAAGGGGAAGGAAGACTCAGGGCTGCAGACTGCTTTATCAGTCTTCTGCTCAGGGAGAGACAGCAGGTGTGTATTGGTAGGGGCATGTCTGAAAGGCAGAGAAAGGCAGCTAGAGACTCGTGATGTAACATTTTCAAGGGTTTCTTTTTTTCTAACATGAAGGAAATACCTTCAGGTTGATGGTCAACTTGACCAAAGTTGCTTCAGTCATTTCGACCTCATAGTGACAAGAACCCACTGATGAATACAGAGTAAATTATTTTAGTTTACTTTTGGACTTTATTCAATGGTGTGTTGCTGCATCAGGATGCAGACAACAGACTATTTTAAGTCTTCAGCTTCACAATGGTTCTATATATCTGTGAGTCAGAAAATTAGAGTTCATCTAAAAATCTCTTTCCCTTCTCCACTTTCCCTTCCCTTTCTGTCCTCCCAGACTTTCTTTTTTCTCTTTCTTTCTTTCTTTCTTTCTTTCTTTCTTTCTTTCTTTCTTTCTTTCTTTCTTTCTTTCTTTCTTTCTTTCTTTCTTTCTAAGGATATTCTTCCTTAGCTTCTGTGACAGGCATTTAGTTCATCCTTGTCCAAACTGGAAGCACAAAGATAAGTCACTGTCCTGTACCTGCAGTGACTATAACCACCCCTTATGTATGTGGTGTGTTCCTGTTCATGTGTGTGTGCATGTACACATGGAGGCCAGAAGTTGAATGTAGACATCGTCACCCTAACACTGTCCAACTTATTTTTGGGATAGATGCTGTGGAATGTTGTGAATCTCATCATTTGGTCTACACTAGCATATAAGATGCCCTGGGTATTCTCCTGTCTCTGTCTCTGACAATTCAGATTATGCCCAACTTCGTACAAGAGTCTGGGAATCAAACTCAGGTCTCCAGGCTTATTTTACAAACTGAGCCATCTTCCTACCCTTCCCAGGCATTTTGAATTAATCAGACTCATGTTCAGTGCGTGTTTCTTTAACTGGAAAATCGGAATGCAATCACAGACTATTGGGGATACCTGAGCTGGAATGTTAAGCCCTGTAACTCCAGTTACAGTTCTAGTTAACCAGCGAAGGAGACGGGGGTCCATTGCATGGTTCTCAAGTATAATATACAAATTGGAAAAGTGTCATGTACTGTTTACATTCATTAAAAATGGACTTTCGGGGTCAGGGAGCACTCTTGTTCCAGGTTTAAGAATGCTTGTATTTTAAAAAACTATTTTTTTCATTTTACATACCAATCCCAATTCCCACTTCCTTCCCCTATTCCCTCCTTCTATTCCCCCACCTGCCCTCCATCCTCCCCCCACATCCACTTCTCAGAGAGGGTAAGGCACATTGATTTGGGGAAGGTCCAAGGCCCTCCCTACTATATCTAGGCTGAGCAAGGTATATATCCAAAGAGAATAGGATCCCCAAAGCCAGTACAAGCAGCAGAGATAAATTCTGGTGCCGCTGCCAGTGGTCTTTCAGTCGCCTCCAGCCATATAACTGTCACCCACTTTCAGAAGGTCTAGTTTGGACCTATGCTGGTTCTTTCCCTGTCTGGCTAGAGTTAGTGAGCTCCCATTAGCTCAGGTAAACTGTTTCAGTGGGTGTCCTAATCATGGTTTTAACCTCTTTGCTCATAGTCTCACTCATTCCACTCTTCAACTGGATTTAGGGAGCTCAGTCCAGTGCTCCAACGCAGGTCTCTACCTTTACTTCCATCAGTTGCTGGATGAAGGTTCTATGGTGACATTTAAGATAGTCATCAATCTGACTACAGGGCAAGGGCAGTTAGGGCATCCTTTCCTCTATGGCTTAGGGTCTTAACTGGGGTCATCCTTGTGGATTTCTGGGAATTTCTCTAGTGCCAAGCTTCTTACTAGCCCCATAATGGCTCCCTCAATCAAAATATCTCTTTCCTTGCTCTCATCTTTGCTTGTCCTCCATCTCGACTACTCCCATTCCCTCAAGTTCTCCTTCCCATTCCCCTTCTCTACTCCTCTTCTCCTTCTTCCCTCCCTTTTACCCTCACTCCCATGCTCCCAATTTTGTCAGGAAATATTGTTTATTGCTACTTCCCAAATGGATCTATATATGTTTTCCTTAGGGTTCACCTTGTTACTTAGCTTATCTGGGGTCATGGACTATAGGATCCGTATCCTTTGCTTTACAGCTAGTATCCACGTATGAGTGAACATACCCTGTTCATCTCTCTGGGTCTGGGTTACCTCATTCAGGATGTTTTTTCCCCATCCATTTGCATGCAAATATCAAGATGTCATTATTTTTACTGCTCCATTGTGTAAATGTACCACATTTTCTTTATTCATTCTTTGGTTGAAGGGCATCTAGGTTGTTTCCAGGTTCTGGCTGTTATAAATAACGATGCTAAAAACATAGTTGAACAAATGTCCTTGTAGTATGATTGAGCATCCTTTGGATATATGCCCAAGAGTGGTTTTGTTGGGTTCTAAGGTAGGTTGATTACCAATTTTCTGAGAAATCACAATACTGATTTTCAGAGTGGTTGTACAAGTTTGTATGCCTGCCAGCAAGGAAGGAGTATTCCATATCCTCTCTAGCATAAGCTATCATTGGTGTTTTTGATCTTAGCCATTCTGACTGATATAAGCTGGTATCCCATAGTCATTTTGATTTGCATTACCTTGATGGCTAAGAATGTTGGTTAACATATCTATGCACGGTTCTTACTCAAAGTATGAGATGGCCAAGGAGAGATTCAAAATCAAGACAAAAATTCTAAACTTTTGTTCTGTTTTAACTATCCAACACACACCTGCAGGTCCAAGTGAAGAGTGAACACATTTAGTAAATCAGTCACTCATTTTCTACTATGAAAGGATCCTATTCAAGTGGTGATTACAGAAGGTTAAGCTCACTACCCATCATTCAGTTACAGGCAAGGAATAAAAATGTGTCCTATATATGAACTCACATAACGCCTTCTGTCAAAATAAGGGAATAAGACTGGAAATATAGCTCAGTTCAGTGCTTGCTTCACATGCACACAGACATGGATTGCATCCCAGACCACATAAATCAGAAGTGGTGGTCCATACGTAGAATCTCAACACTTAGGTTCAGGCAGGAAGATCAGAAGTTCATGGTCATCCTCAGTACACTGTGAGTCCAGGACTATCCTTGGATGCATGATATCCTGTTTGAAGAACAAAACCACCGAATCAATAATTATAGCTTTCTTCTCCTTTCAACACCTCTTTTGCCTCCTTCCTCTCAAATTTATGACTTTTTTTCAATTATTGCTCTCTCTCTCTCTCTCTCTCTCTCTCTCTCTCTCTCTCTCACACACACACACACACACACACACACACACACAGAGAGAGAGAGAAAGAGAGAGAGAGAGAAAGAGAGAGAGAGAAATACAGCTTTTTTAGTGTGGCTTGTGTGTTTATGTCTTTAGGGCTGACCACTTGGGATTAGAAAATGTATCAGGCAGCTCTTTGTTGGAGAAAACCTATTTTCCTTTCTTGGTGACTATGGATTTCCTATAGATATTTACCTAAGGGTGCACTGTTGGGGGATATTAGATTATACTCTGAACCCTGAGTTTGCATTTGTGTTAATTAAATAAAATTAACCTAGGGTCAGGAGGCTGAGGTAGCAAGTTGACAGAAAATAATCAGAGGGCATCCAGGAGAGATAGAGAGCTGCACCAGAAATAATAGAGAGAGATTTGGGGAGGCATGGCTTTTTTTTCCTTAGCAGAGCAGAAGGGCTTTCATTTTTGGGGAGACACCAGCCAAGACAAAAGGTTTGTTAGTTGCAACTCAACCTCTCTGAGCTAGCAGGTTTTCACCCCAGCCTTTGAATCTCAAATCTTATTTATAATTAGAATGATGGAGAGTTAGGTAAAGCTACCCTTAGCAGCAGCAAAGCCGGTGCCTATGGGAACAGAATTCCCACCAGGTTGTGACCTGAGCAGCTGGGCCGCTACCAAAGAAGGAGGCTGTTAGTTGAACTGTGACATCACAGTTGCTGGCTGAAATAGCAGTAGATTAAGGCACAGTCACTGTGCTGAAGATAAAAAACAGTAGGGCCTTGTGAAGGCTCCCATGTTGGGACATCAGCAGGTCCTGCCATTGTATGAGTCTCATTTAGGTGATCATATTGTTAAGGTTTCATGGTTGCAGCTCCCTGTTACACATAGCCGAGACTAGCTCACCACACGTGTTCTGGTCCTGTTGTTAGAATTTTCCACCCCTGTTCCTTTGTGTTCCCTGAGCCTTAGGAACAGAGCTCGTGTTGCAGATGGATCAGCTGTCATTCAGCAGTCCTGTGTCCACTGCTCTTCATGTTGATCCGTTGGAGATTTCTGCATTGTTCCCCATCTCCTGCAGCAATAAGCTTCTTTGCTGAGCGTTCAGAGCTACACTTATCTGTGGAAATAAAGATTTATTTTAGAATATATTTGGAAATTATACTGGTTTAGGAATGTGGCAGCAATGGGCTCTCTTATAGTGTCCATGACTTCACTGGCCACAAGCCATTGGCTAGAATTATAGTATGAGTCAGGTATTCCTGGGGTGGACCTTAAGAACAATTAGATGGTTGTTAGTTTGTCCCCAGGAAATAAGTTCTACTATTGAGCCTTTGAAGATACCTTGCTGTTCTGCCCATTGGTTTGATTCATAGAATTGATAGCTGAGTAAGAGTATTGCTTGGTTTTTCTACCTTGGCACCTTCTGGAGTATCTTCTGTGAGATACTGTGAGAGCTAGTCCTCAGGGAAGATGCTTCTAAGTCGGTTCCAACTCACTTTCTACAAGTTCTCTGCCTTAAGTACGTGGTTCTTCAGCAAGTAGGTCTCATCATTAGGTTCTAGAAAGCAAACAAGGGCAATGAGAATAGCCTGTATTATTTTAAGAGTTTCTTGGACTTCCTTACCAACACCTGGAAGGTATCTTATCCCTAGTGCTGGGTTTTGTCAGTCTATGGCACTTGCTGGAGCATTATTGCCCTAGGTGACACAAACTTATCTTTTCAAATAATGTATTTGTTTGTATTTTATATAAATTGGTGTTTTGCCGGCAGGTATATCTGTATGAAGGAGGCAGATCTCTTGGAACAAGAGTTACAGACAGTTGTTAACTGCCATGTGAGTGCTGGGAATTGAAACTGGGTCCTCTGGAAGAGCAGCAATGCTCTGAACTGCTAGTCCATGTTTCCAACCCTGGCATAACATCATTTAAAGTATGTATATGTGTGTGCATGTGTGTGTGTGTGTGTGTGTGTGTGTGGTGTGTTTAGATATTGCAATGCATGCCTGCAACCTCGGCACTAGGAATGCAGGGGAACAGAGACAGGCATATTCCTAGATCTTTCAGGTCATCCCACTTTCCCCAATCTGGAAACTCCAGAACCTGTCTCAAAAATTAAGAGAGGGGGTGGGGGATAAGGTGCATTGTGTTGAACTCTGGTCTCCAAAAACACTTGATGCATAAGTGCATAAATTGCACACTCAAAGGCACACACACAAACATTTATACACACAAACATATAAACATATGCACACCACATATGTATATATACTATATATACAGAGAAAGAGAAGAAAGCAATAGTCATATCTGTGTGTATATACAATATGTGCACACACATATTAAAGTATTAATCAGGATTATAAGTTATGAATACTTCAGAAATGGGCAAAGCATGGATAAGAGTAGATTGTCTCAGGAATTATTTAGACATGATAGAGTTGAACTTAAAGTTTAATTTTAAAAAAGTTGAAATGAAATGCATCTCTTCTTATGTAGGAGTCATTCAAATGAACAGATTAATTGGATTTTTAGAAACACCCTTTCCCCCAATCAAAAAAAATTAATTCGCTCAATTTTAAGCACCTGGAACACTTGCCCTTGGTTCTGGAGATTACAGAAGAATGCAGAAGAGACTTGAGGAGTAAAAGGTCCCCAGGATATTTGAATTAGCACAATAACAACAAAAAGATAAAAACGATGTTGAAAGACCACAAATGATGGGTAAATTATTGCATTTTAACCTTTTATGTTTTATGGGTCAAAAGGCAATAATGAAAGCATATAATAAAATGTGAACTGTTTCAATTTGTATATTAATTAGGCAATAACGTGTAAGATGTTTGTCAGTTTCTGGTTACCCTGCTAGATATGGGCAATACAGAGACCCAATCTCTGGTCTAAGCTCTCATAGAGCTTATCATCCATATCTAGTATTCTAGTATTCTAGTATATACCATATATATATATATACCATATATATATCATATATATATATCTCCCCTGTCATATAGGGGATGGCTAAGAAATAAGCTACTGAAGTGCAGTGTGCAAAACTCTCAAAAAGATGTGCATACAGCTCACGAGAAACACTGTGCCTGGCTGTGCACCGAATTTACTCTGAATCCTTATGATAACCTTACAGATTCATTTCCTGATGTATTCCCATACTTCTGCAAGGGTTAGCCTTCCTGAAAGAAATGCACATTGAAATCATAGAGCACCATGGAAGGTGGAATTTTTCTCCAGAGAAATGTAGACACTTGCTCTCTGGAAGAGCCCTGGGGAAGTGAAGATAAATTGGGTGCTGGGATCTGAACTCATGTCCTCATGCTTGCATAGCAAGAGCTGTGACCCACTCTTCTTAAAATTAATTTTTAATACCAGATAATAAAAATGCTTCTATATGAAGTACACAGGGTTGGTTAGATCAGAGCTAGTATCTCTCCTGACATTTCTCTGTTCTGTCATTAAAGGATTTGCTTGCTCTCAGACTGTTTCTATTAGAGTTGCAATATGGCTACAAAGAGTCACGATTTTACATACAAATTCAGCAACGCTCAGTAGGGCATAAGAGGGCATTCCTCCCAAAGTCTTGGTTAAAGAAAGCAGAAACACTTTCTTGGAAGCCTTCCAGTGGCCCTTTCTGGCTTGGCAGTTACCTTCAGTATCTTGTATGCCTGTGCCTAAATCAAATGAACTGGAAACAGCTTATCCTGAAGCACAGACATGGGCAGGTGTCTGAATAAACTCTAGTCTTTGTTGGTGAAGAAAATGACGCCAACCAGATACAGCAAAAGAACAGCAGTAGGCACAGTCATTATGAAGGTATCTCAAAATGGCACACTTTTCCGTCAGCTCACTTTCAAGCACTGGAGGTGAATTACTGCTGCTCATGGAGCAGTGGACTTCTCACGAATGTGTGCGAATAGTTAGATCCTGGTCCCAATTTTTAGCGAATAGTTTTGGACCATCACTGGTCATAGGTATAGGTAATTGAAAAGCAAAGGTGTAGATAAGGAGGTGCAACTACTGCTCTGTCAGGAATACGTTGCTAGCAGCCATGAACTAATACAGCTGTATCACACCGAGGATGGGTTTCAAGGCACCACGCTTGGCAGTGATTCTCAGCTTAGCACTTGGCAAGCTGACCAGGCACTGTGAACAGCTATGTCTTCCTTGATTCCAAATCACTAGAAACAGTCAACTATGCATCAAATTTGGTAGCCCATGGGGCTCAGCAGTGTTTCATATCATCCCTAACTGATGCTGAGTAATGTATTTGGCTCCACTCACTAGGTATCTAGTTGCAATCACTGTTGCAACAATCAGAACTCTTTCCAGTCATTACAGAACACCTCTTAGGATCATACACAGATGAGAACTACTACATAGTTCACCTGCAGGCTTTTTCTTTAGAGCCTGGCTACAGTTCTGACCCCTTGAGGAAGGCATGCCAGGGGAGTTGCTTTCTTTCTCAGTGAAATGTGAACAAAAGTATAGGGTGACTTCCTTGAGAATGACTTAAATCAGGGTGTTAGTCACTTGTCTTGTTGAGAATCAATACTTGACAAAGCAGCATAAAGAAGGGTCTGTTTTGGTTCAGGGTCCAGGGGATTTGGTGCATCAAGGAAGGCATGCCGTAGCTGGTCACACTGCTGACATCTGCAGTCAGGAAGCAGATAGAGATGGACGCTGGTGCTCAGTTCACTTTCCCCTTTGTGTTCAGTCCAGGGCAGCATCCCATGGCTTGGTGCTGCCCACAGCCAGGGTGGCTCTTTCTACCTCAGTTAGCCTAATATAAATAATTCCTCACAGATCTGCTAGTCCCTTTGGCAATTCTTAGTCCCATTAACTAAGGTTAATGGGGAGAGGCCACATAAAACTCTTCAGTCTCTCTCTGTATTACATAGAGTTTTTATGTACATGTGGATACATGTACATGAACTCCAAGCTATGGGAATCCTTCAGGTGGAGGACAGCTACCTGGGCACTGGCCCATGACAGATGCACATTTTTTGTTGTTGTATGTCATTCAAATTTAGGCATTTTCTATTAGTTTATCAAAAGCCCGTCTCAGTAGAAAGGGACAGTCATTTCTAGAGTTCACACTGACACTGGTTTAGACTGCTGTAACTGTCTCCAAATTGGTCTTCCATGATGCACATTCTCCCTGAGTGTATAGATATTCAGGAAAAAGGACACGGCTCCGTGTGTCAATAGATTGCTGTGCAAGCATGAGGACTTGAGCTTAAATCTCCAAAGCCCCTGTAAAGCCAGGCAGAGGCATGCACACCTATAATTCCAGTGTTCCCAGAGATGAGAGGTAGAGGCAGGAAAATTCCCCGAGGCTTCAGGGCTGTGGTTAACAGGAATAAAAATGAGCCTCTCTCAAATAAGGAGGAAGGCAAGAACCCAACACCCAAGTTTGTCCGATGACATCCACTTAATCTCTGTGGCACACAAGTGCATGCATGCACACGCACACACACATACACACATACTCACATGCACATGCATACACACACTGCAGTGTAAATCTGATCACTCCATTCCTTAGTTAATGGCATCTACCTTACCTCAGTGACATACAGCTGAGCTCAGGATTAAGCCTACATTGATAGCATAGCAGGAGACCCTACTCTACCTGGTCCCCTGCTTTGCCTCTAGCACCATTGTACACATTAGCCTTTGTCTTTTTATTCCACATATACTGAGCTTCCAGCTCCTGGGAAAGTCACGCCCCTACTTGTTCCCTAAGCTATGCACATGCTCTGCTCTTCCCCACAGGGAGCCTGCTTAGCCTTAAGTCTGGTTATAGGTATAGAGGTGACTACTGGTGGGCCCCGGGGGACTTCAGTGTTGTTTTGCTTGGATCTCCTTCAAAGAAAGTCAATGACATTTTAGCAG
The DNA here is from genome assembly GCA_028555095.1 of Dicrostonyx torquatus. NCBI lineage: Eukaryota > Metazoa > Chordata > Mammalia > Rodentia > Cricetidae > Dicrostonyx > Dicrostonyx torquatus. Next base: position 2,666,556 of record JAQHUG010000125.1, read on the forward strand.
ACAATGAAGGGTTAATTTCCTCAGTCACAGGCACAATGGATAATATTTCAGGATGTGGAGATGGGAGGACATCTTCTGCTGAGGATTGGAAGACTACTTCCTCAGGTAAGATAAAAAGTCTTGAGAATCTTGAATCCAAAGTTTTCAGCTCCACAGGGAATAGTGTCCTACCACACATCACCACCTATAGTTACAGGATGCCCTGTTATGATCTGCTGGCCCGGTCTGTCACCAGGGTAACTTGCCCCTTTAAGAGACAAGCCTCGCCCTCTCTCAACACCTCCCCTTCTGTTGAGGGAACCAGAAAGGATATCCCGCCTCCTCTGGCCTGCACACTCTCTCTTTCTGCCTTTTTCCTGAAGAGGAAACTTCTGCTCTATCTTCCCCCCCCCCTTTCCTTCCCCCCTCAGTCCCCCTCTCTCTGTGCCTCTTTCTCCTCTTGCCCCTTCTCCCCTTTCCCTTTCCCCTCCATAATCTACTAAATAAACTCTATATCCAAACTCTCTCTGCAAGATGTATCTGTCTGTCTCTCACCCATCATGTCTTGGTCTCCCATCCACTGAGGTGACCACCTAAAGCCTCAGGGGACCCTCTGAGGCCTCAGATCACCTGCTACCCCTTGTGGGACCGCCACCCTTTGTGGCACCATCCTTAACCCCCTTATATCTTAAAAAGAATAACACCCCCGCCACACACATACACACAATACACTTTAAAAAAAAAAGAAACAATGTCCTTATTTAACTGCCAACATCCTCTGAGGGTAGAACTTGAATTTTCATTACAATTCAGCCAAACCTTATAATGAAGACTTCAGCTATATTTTCTGCAACTCGAGCTCTGCGGCTGCTGAGGCACACTGAGAAGCCTCAAGACAGTTTACGTACATCGGGAGCCTGTCGGTTTCCTCACTGAGTTCACTGTTTTCTGAGATGTTCGAAATTCTTAGTTTTATCATGAAGGTCATTCTTCCTCTTTGTCAATTTATCCAGAGATGCTGGAGACTACCAGCCAGCATCATTTCCTTAGTCCCCCCACATCAAATGTTTTACATACAGAATCAACAGATCTGTTGTCTCTGACAATTGATAAATCAGGGTACTCAAATACATTTGTCACCTTAAGTTTTTAATATAGTTCATGCCAGGTCTTTCAGTACTCTCCTAGCTCCCAGGAGAGGCTTCAGTAACTGTAGATGCTGGAAAATTGGAAATCCGATTCAAGATCCTTAAAAAAAATGTATCCCATATGCTTTTGCTTTAAAGCCATTTCTTGTACCAAAATCTGGATTATTCAAAGTTCTATAGAGGAACAGAACTTATAGAATGACTATAGGGTTTGGGAGGACCCATTTGTCTTATTTTTGTCATTTATCAGACTCTTGTTGAAGTCATGAGCTCATGCCAAGTGTCTGATCTCAGCAGTGGCCAGACCGTCAAGACTGGGCTCGAGGTGGGGATTTGTTTGTTTTGGGAAGCCAAGCATTCAATTTCCACGACCCCGTTGGGCCTGAGAGCTATGTTAGCAGATGCACTGTTATAGACTCAGGCCTTTTGGTTGGGCATAGACTTTAGAATGGAGAGAGAGAGAGAGAGAGAGAGAGAGAGAGAGAGAGAGAGAGAGAGAGAGAGAGAGAGAGAGAGAGAGAGAGAGAGAGGGAGGGAGAGAGAGAGAGAGAGGAGAGAAGAGAAGGGAGAGATGGAAGCTGTCTCTCCGACAGAGAGACAGGAAAGAGAGAGAACTCAGGCTGGAAGCTGAAGATCAGCCTGCCTCAGCAGATGGGGTATAAAATCACTTTAATCACAGCTGAGCTTCAGAATGGCCCCCATGGAGTTAGGGCAAGAGGTGTGTCTCCATTGCCCTGAGAAATGATGTTAGTTGAGATCTTAGTGATTTGCATAGTTCAGCAGTCTGAACAGTAGAGATAGCCCAAGATTCCTGAACCACACTTTGGCTGATAAGGCCATTCACTTGTTGACAATTCTCTGTGGAAAGAAAAGTTCATGGTTGACAGAGGAGCTAGGTGAAGGATGTTGGTACATATCCTGTGTGGTGGTTAGTGTTATTGATTGACAAAATGACAAAATGAAAAGACAAGTCTCGAGGCATGGCTGAGTATATAAGTCAGAGTTCTCTAGAGGAGCAGAGCCCAAGCCATAAACACATGTAATAAACAGCATATATATGTATATATATATGTATATATACATATATATACATACATACACACACATATATATATATACATATATATGTGTGTGTATAAAATTACTTCATATTACTCCAGTATAAGCAATGTTTACTCCACAGTTGATTCACATTTAGCAAGTATTCATTATGTATTAATTTAGATATTGTGGTGGTTTGAATGAAATGGCTCCCAAAGGCTCATAAGGGAGTGGCACCATTAGGAGGTGTGGCCTTGATGGAGTAGGTGTGGCCTTATTGGAGGAAGTGTGTCACTGGGGTTGAACTTTGAGGTTTCACAAGCTCAAGCCAGGCCCAGTGGCTTAGTCTCTCTGTCTGCTGCCTAGGGCTCAGGATGTAGAACTATCAGCTCCTTCTCCAGCACCATGTCTGCCTATGGACCACCATGCTTGCCTTCATGATGACAGTAAACTAAGCCTATGAACTGTAAGAATTTCCAATTAAATACTTTCCTTTCTAAGAGTTACCATGGTCATGGTGTGTCTTCACAGCAATGAAACTCTAAGATAGATACTATCAATATCATAATTTCTTACCAAGAATTAAGTCTAAGAAATACTTTGAGGTGATCTCCACTACTGTTTGAGTCATATTCACTTGTAATAATTTTGCATTGAATACTTGAGGACGGTGATGGAGTAAAAAGAATAGTTTTCCATCAATTACTGGTATTTAGGCAGATTAGTCTATTACTAAATCCTATTGCTCTGTGGAAGTGGAAACCCTGAGGTAGGCTTCTCTTAAGGAAAGATCAGCCTTGTAGTGTTTACTCAATGAAATTTTAGGATGATTAGTTTTATTAAAAAAATAATATAAGCTCTGATATGGAAAAGTGCTAATTGCAAATTTCAAGAAAGGGCACCTTGGTGCTGAGATGGGAGCCTCATTCATTTGTTCTCTCTCCTCTCTCTTTCTCTCCCTTCTATGATATTATTTTATTTTATTTCTTGGTGCTATTGTTTTTAAAGACAGAGGTTTTCACTGTCTGTATAATGTGTCAATATGGTTAGGTTGCCTAGTCACCAAAGCAGAGTGACCCTCCCTCTACTCCCCATTGCTGGGATTACAGGCCCACATCACACCTGTTTTCACATGGATTCCTGGAGACTGAACTCCAATCCCTAGGCTTAGATAGAAAGCACTTTATTGACTGAGTCATCTCCTACCCCAAAGAGAGCCTGAATTCAACTCAGTGTCTCACAATAACACTAGTGGTTATATTCAGGTGAACCCCTGAGGTGTTTGTGACTCTAGGATTTCATCTACAAAGGAAGCAACATTGAGGTCAAGTATGATGTAAAGAATGTTTATATTCGGCGCTTGTGCTCTGCCCGGTGGCTATCCTCTTCTCTTCTCACTACTGTCTCACACCACTGCAGTGGACTTAGAGACTATGCTGAAAGAAGGATGGATGATCAGAGCATCCTGCATCCTATGAAATACCTGCTACCATGGGATATCTATCAAAGCTCGTGCTGAGGGAATGCACAGTCACTGATCTCCAGTCTAAGACAGAGGGAAGCCCTTCAATGTCTTCCTATCCTGACAAAGTTTTACCTGACAGTGTTACATGCCAGGTATACAGGTATACAAAAGCAGAAATAAAAATCAGGCAATTTAATCTATGATAAAGTATGTATGTGTATCTGTATTTCTTATCTCTCTATATATGTATACATACATATGATATATACATAGTGTACATAAAAAGCTATTAAAGACAAATAAAACATGTAGTAATGAGATAAGTGCCTTTTCCTCTTCACATATAGAAGTAAATCTTGATTGATATTGGAAATTGCATGATGGCATCTTCAATGGTCTTCAAAGTTGACTGATATTTTAATTTTGTAATTGTCCCTGATGAGAAGAACATGACCTTCCATAAGTATGCTTATAAAATGGGGAAGGTATATTTAGGGCCATTTCAGAAATTATTGGAAATTATGTCCTGACAATAAGTCAAAATGAATTCATCAATTTTATGAAGTTTAAGATAGGAACCCAGATAGCAAATTTTAAAGATAAATGTTAACTCAACAGAAGCCAAAGCTAGAATAATTTGACACTTTCATGCTGAGTAGGGCAAATATTAAAACTCTGTGTTTTTCATTATTAAATCATTATGTGTTATTAGAGCAGAAAATTTGATATGCCAATGAAAACACTATAGTTTGGGTCTGGTGATTTGGGTCAGTGTTTCAGAGCACAGACTGCTTCTGCATAGGGCCTGAGTTCAGACCCTATTCCAAGTTCAATGGCTCACAGCCATCTGCACTTCAGTTCTAGGGGTTCTGATATCATATTCTGGGCTACTCAGACACCTGCACTCATTCACATACACCCCCAGGATGTTCACTCATGCACATATACCCCCAGACACCTGCAATCATGCATGTATACCCCCACTCAGACACCTGCACTCATGCACATATACCCCCAG
>JAQHUG010000125.1:2674508-2689239 GCA_028555095.1 Dicrostonyx torquatus
CACATGTGTGCTTATTCTGTATGCACAGAAGTCAGAAGATAACCTCCAATGTCAGTCCTTACCTTCCACTTTTTTTGAGGTAGGGTCTCTTTGTTTTTTATTTCCACTGTTAACATGTGACAGTTCTCCTGTCTCCACCTCACATCTCCCCATAGGATTGCTGTATTACTTGTATTACTTGTCTGACTTTGATTGTCACAATTGTGTGGTACTTTAACCCACTGCATCATCATCCTATCCCCAACATTGTTTTTTTAGACAGTCTCTCAAGCATCCCAGGCAGGTCTAAAAGTATGTAACTGTAGATGACTTTATACTGCTGGTTATCCTGCTTCTATCCCTGTGTTTAAAGATACACACAACTACATCCACTTTAGGTGGTCCTGGGGATCCAACCAAGGGTTTTCTGCATCCTACATCTTTCCAACTGAGCCATGTCCCTGACCCATTGTGTTCTCATTCCTGGTTTCTGTCACAAGGTTCATGTAATTCATCCTACATAATGAGTATGAGAATGACACATGAATCTTAGAATCCCTTTGTACAGCAAAGAAAATAAGATAAAACTGAGGTGGATATTAGTTTAGTTCATATAATTATAATTTTTAATGAATATTAAGATTTTAGATTTTATTTCCGAAAAGTTTTTATGGTTCAATAAACCTCTCTGCAGATGCAATAATCCAAATCAGACTGAATTAAACCAAATTAGAAAAAGGCCAAAATTCAGTGGATGCCAGTGCTCCCAGAGAGGAGATGGGAAAGGAAGGCCAGGAAACCACGTGCTTGTCTGTGGGGGAAGTTTAAATACCCTGTGGGAGTGGTCTTCGGCCTTTCTGGGGTGGGGTCACCATTTGGCCGGCTTTCTCTGAGGTAACTCCCAGAAGAGAGGGCTTGGGGATGGAACTTTCCAGCCAAATATTCTAGACTTTTTGGATATATAGATGCCAGGGGCTGAGGTGAAGCCTTACTCAAACAATTTCATTTAATCATCTCAAAAAAAAAAAAGTGGCAGTTGGTGAGATGGCTCAGTAAGTAAAAGCACTTCCCATAGCAGTGTGATGACCTGAGTTCAAACACAGGCGTTGTGTAAAAGTCTGTGATTAGTGGAATCTCTAATCCCAGCAGATGACAGGGGAAGCAGAGACAGGGGAATCTATCAAAGGGTATAGATGAAGTTCAGCTGCAGAAGCAATGAGAGACCCTGCCTCAGAGACAAAAGAGGAAGGAAGACTCACTGACAAAGGTTGTTTCGTAACATCCACTTGTGTGTCACAACATCCATGTACCCACACACGCCCTACAAAATAAATAAACCATTTAAAAATAACTAAAAGTTAAACGATGCTGCTGGTTTTCATTCCAATCTTAATCAACTTTGATTTTATGTGTGTGTGTGTGTGTGCATGTGTGTGTGTGTGTGTGCATGTGTGTGTGTGTGCATTTTAATATACACAGTAGAAGGGAAATGTGATTTACATACACAATGGACTTTTTCCAGATATAAACATAAAGGAAGTGGGTATGCCATTGTCAAATGGTGTTTTTATCTTTTAGGTCTTAACTAGGAAACCATATTGACCCTGTCATATACAGGAGACACTATCTCAGCACTTTTTTCAAAACCTCTTCGATGGTGTTTCCTGTCTCTTTGAAGCTGGGGTTGTGTTGTAATGTATCTATTGGAGTTGGGTACCCCATAGTCAGTTTTTCTCTGCAGTTTGACTAGAGGCTTTTTGCAATGATCTTCTTTTGGGGGAAATCTAACAAAGCCCCACTACTCAATGCAGAATTATAGGTAATTAATGACTGTTGAGAGAAGAAGAATCAGTGTGTGCAAGGATGAGCCCCCTGGTAGATAATGCAATCCAAAGTGGCCAGTCCTAAGCATGAAATGAACTCATTGTTGTTTTTTTTTTAATAAATGTATGTGCACATATGTAGCAATAATAAAGAATCAGAGGCTGTGAATTTAAGAAGGAGTAGAGAGTGGGACATGGGAGAATTTGGAAGGAGGAGAGGAGATCAGGGAAATGATGTAACATAATACTCATATGTGAAATTTTCAAAAAATAAGGAAAATATTTTTAAAAAGAAAAAAGTTATAGCACTTCCAGGAAGTTGTATACAACTGGAGATCATCCTATTAAGCAAATTAAACCAATTGCAGATTTTTTCTCTTGTTTGCAGTTCTAAGATTTTATATAGGTACATAAAGTCACACATACACACACACACACACACACACACACACACACACACACACCTGAAAAATTCCAAAACTGTGTAGATGGGAATAGAGATCAACAGAAAGGAGAATGTGGTCGGAAAAGAGGGTGGGAGGTATGAAGGGAAAATATCATCAGCATATAATAAACACTATGTGCAAAATCTTGAAAACATCCTTTTTTATTTACTGTAGGGCTTGGTTAGAGCAAATCAGAACATTTTATTTAAAACTTAATTAACACATATATTTGATTTTATATCACCTGAAAACAACATTTCCGCACATTAAAATAGACCTTATCTATCATTTAATTCAGACTTTGAGAAATCTCCTTCACATGGTTTTTGTCTGTAGCAGCCAGATGCTTGCTGCCCAATCACTCCAGTTGACTGGCAAGCATCACTGGAAGAGACAGCTCAGAGATATTATCTTACTGTGATGGTCGGTTTTGTGTGTGTGTGTGTGTGTGTGTGTGTGTGTGTGTGTGTGCTCATGCATGTGTGAGTTAGAAGGGCAGATGCTATCTCACTACTCACCCTAATTTTTCAGGCAGGATATCTCTCTGAAGTAATTTAGGTAGACTTGCTGGCCAGTGAACCCCAGAGATCCTGCTGTTGACCCTTTCCCAAAGATGGGATTACTAGTGTGTAGTACCGTGCCTGGCTTTTTTTCTAGGGTACTTGGTAACTCATACTTGCTTGGCAAGCACTTTTTCCAGACCATTTACCCAGGCCCCTGATGGTAGGCTACTGTCAGCCACCAAGTGCGGACTGATACAGTAACGTCATCTTTCCAGGGCTGCCAAAGTGAGAAATCTTACTCCCATTGAAGTAACTCTGCTAGCTCAAAACTGTACGGTCTAACTCATAGCATCTCTTGTTCAACTGCCAGGAGTTTTGAGCTGGGCAAGGGTGGGAAAGCACAGAGCAGAGGTTCATGCATTCAGTCTTGCCCTCTCTAAGTTCCATCATGTAGATTAGTTTCATAATGACTTCTTCCCCTTCTTCTTTAATCTCTTGTCGTTGTTTTGCTGAATTTAAATTTGAATTTCCAATGGGAAGCAGACTTTTGTACACAATGGGGTCAGGTGCTTAGGAGGTGAGGGAGATGCCCTCCAGAACTCTGCCTGGATAGAGACTAAGACACAGAGATTCCCGGGCTTCCTGTTAACATCAGAAAAGAAAAGAATTTGAGAAATGAAGGAGGGTCAAATCTTCAAACTGGCTCCAGAGACTCTCCTTAGAGAAATTCTCCCCAATTCAGCAGAAATTAAAACTAACCCAGGAAGCAGGCAAGAGCAGCCATAATCCTCAGAGGGAAGCCAGACTGGAGTCACAAATCAAAGAGCAATATCAGGAAATGCTACAATAATGAGAAAGAAATGGAGCAAGACAGGGGAAGGGGGCCAGGGGATGCTGTGTTTTTCTTTTGCTTGAACATGCAAGCTGGGGAGTGTGTGCCTCGAAAACTTCCCAAGGGATCAACCAAGAAATTATAGCCTGCAGAGCAATTGCTTGGGAAGGAACAAAGAGGGTTGAGATGAACAGCAGAGGCTCTTAGGGTTGGATTTCAGTTTTAACCCTGTTCTGCCTACATCTGACAGCATCCTCCTGCAGTGCAACCAACAATACAGTTATTGCACAGTCTACTTAGGGCAGTGCCCTGCCTAATAAGTGTTGTTCCTGATTGCCTAGACAATGCTACTGGGAGGAGAGAAGTGGTAGCCCAGAAAGCAGAAGGAAGCACAGCACCAAGTGAAGACTCTTACCTCTCCAAATACACATGGTTTCTGTTTTTGTCTTTTTTTTTAACTGTAACTAAAAAGTAATTAATGCCCATTTGACTTTCCCTATTCATGGGTCTCATAGCTGTGTGTTTCAACAACCACAGATTGAAACTGCTTTTTTAAAACAACTTAAACATACAATCTAGTACCTGCAAAGGTTGTGTCTAGACTGAGACTGTAAGGATATTTCTCAGGTCATTATTTTCTAAGCAATTTATAGTAGCATTTACATTGTATTAGGCATCACAAGTTATTCAGAGATGAGCTAACATGCATGGAAGTGTGTGTACAGATCCTATGCACAGACAGAGTACATGAGTCTATATAAGAAACTTGAGGATCAATGGATTTTTTTTATTTTGTAGATTTAGAAGACATTTTATATATTTATGTATATGTGTGTATATGTGTGTTATAGTTAATATATAAATATATTATATAACATATATAAATATACAAAACAATATAATACTATATATCATAATAATATATTTGTGTATATTATATATGGTGTATATTCATGCCCTCCAGAATATACACATGTGTGAGCATGTGTGCATGTATAAGCACATGCAAATATATGCATGTATGCATGCATATTTGTAAGTATTTATACACACACACACACACACACATACACACACATGTGTGTCTCAGGGATGCAGATGGTAAAATGACTGCTGTAGTCAATACTACTTTTCCAAAAGTTAATTGAAAAACTCTTTCGAGAATTTCATGTATGAGCACAATATTGACATCATTTTCATGCCTCCCTCTCCCCTCAACTTTCTTATCTCTCCCATACTTTCAAATTCATGACTCCTTTTCTAACTACTGTTAAATATATCTGCATATGCATATGCAAATTAACCTAGTGAATCCATTTACTGTTGCTTCTTGGGCTTGGATAACCTATCAAGAGCCTTGTCCCTGGAGAAGACTGATTATCCCTCTTCCAGAAGCTGTTTCTTAGATATCTGTAGCTTTTCTTCTGTGGCAGAGTTCTTCAGCCTGTAGGTCTCAAACCCTATAATAAACCTCACTCTCCAAAACTATTTGCATTATGATTCATAACCATGGCAAAATTACAGCTATAAAATACCACCATACTATGAGGAATTATGTTAAAGGACCACAGCATTAAGGAGGCTGAGAATCACTGATCTGTGGGCAAGACCTTGTGATCTATGGGTAGGACCTTCCCACATACACATTGACATATCAACTGGCATTGATGTACATATCTTGTTTAGGCAACCATTTTGAGATTTTATATGGTCAGTTTCTGTCATGAGCCACCTTTTTTGGGGTGTCTTCTGTTGCGGTCCAGGCCCAGTGCGTTCGTACATTCCATAGTAGAGTTGTGAGAATTAGGAATGTTAGCTAGGAAGAACAGAGAGAAGCAAGAAACACAGAGACATAGGATAGTACTGGGAGGGCAACCTCATCTCTCAATTCTTTAATTCCTTTTCACACATTAGAAGCTTAGCTGGGTAGGGTCTTACCCTGAGGTCACCACTCCCTTTACTCTATTTCTTAACCTGTTTATCTTCTTGAACACAGGGTTTTTCTCCACTCTACATCCTGGTGTCCCTTTCCCCTTAATCTCTACATTTGGTATTTTTACTTGCTCAGCTTGCTCCTTTTCATTATTAATTTTCATTAGAGATAACACTAATAATCACATGACAGAGTCTATAACTAGGCTGTTTTGAGATTCCCTTTGCCAACGCAATTAATCCAAAGCTCTTCACTTTAGTTTCAGGAAGACTTTTTGGACAAGGACAAAAAGCAGCCACATTCTTCACCCAAATATGCCAAAAATGATCTTTAAGCAACATACTAACATTCTTCTCCTCTGAAACCTCTCGAGCCAGTCAGTCCCTCACAGTTCAAATCACCCTCAACACCATTATCTTCCATGTTCCTACTGGTCTGGCCCATTAAGTGTCACTAAAGCATTGCACTGCTTTCATAAACCAAACTCCCTGTTAAGTTGGGAGCGTAGACCCCCGACCCTGGCCTGGGAGTTGCATTGCTCTGGACTCCAATTCCCAGCATGCCAGGTCCTAACCCCTCCCTAGGGGGGCATCAGGACCACTCTCACATGGTATTTATGTAAACTCCCAAAGGACAAACACGTGGTTTTTGGGTCTGCATGGGCTTCTAGCTGTCCTGTCTCCCTGCCATGCGCTCGGCCACCGGAGAGCATTATTCTTAATAAAACGATGGGCATTTTGATTTAGTTTTATTCTACCTAATCAGATTTCTTGCACTGCCAGAGCTGCTCTTATTCTTATCACTCAACATCCAAATTCATTCAAACAAAAGCATAGTCACAGAATATTCCACTTGTGATATCAACTTCTGTCCTGGGGCTTCTATTGCTGTGAAGAGACACTATGATCATGGCAACTCTCATAAAGGAAAACATTTAATTTGGGCTGGCTCACAGTTCAGAGGGTTAGTCCATCATCATCATGACATGACAGGTGTTGTTCAGGCAAACACGGTGCTGGAGAAGATGAGAGTTCTACCTCTTGGCCCACAGGCAACATGAAGTGACCTGAAACACACTTCCTCTAACAAGGTCACACATACTCCAACAAAGGCCATCCCTCATAACTGTGCCACTCCCTAGGAGCCTAAGGGGGACAGTTACATTCATACTACCACACTGGGTGTAGAAATGCTAATTAAGAAAGGACACAAAACGGGGAAGTCAAAGTTTCAAGGAAGGATTAACCTAAAGGAAAGGTATATGAAAGGAGAAAATTTGTAATAATAATAATAATAATAATAATAATAATAATAATAGCAATAACAATAATAAGCAGAAAGTCATAGCATCCAAGGAATGGTACCAAGTATGGTATTGTTGAGTGTCAGAAGTGTATGTATAGCGAGGAAGACACATCTTGAGGTGGTGGTTAATCTAAGGAACTTCTTTTAATTATAATAGTGATCCAGGGCTGGAGAGAGGCTAAGTGGTTACATTATTTGTTAGGGAAGCAAAAAGACCACTGGAGTTTGGGACACCAGTATCTATGTAAATGTCATGTGGGTAATAGCAGTTTATTTGTAATTTTACTCTCTGTAGCTAGAGTTTGGAGGTCCCCAAGGAGAAAACATATCTACAGAGTCAACTGGCTGGTAAGACTAGCCGTACCAGCAATCTTTGGGTTTGAACTCCTGCCTCAAAAAAAAAAAGATAGAAAAAGAAAGTTGGAAGTGTTTAAAGAACGCTCCCGAAATCAATCTCAAGCCTCCACATGCAACATATATCAGCACAGTCCCTTCCCCGCATCCACAAGAACTTAAAGACGCATGAATCCACACATGTGTGCAGCACACACATAAATGCATGAAAAGAAAATGAAGTATAGTCCTATTAGAATAAATGTTTGCCTATGATGCCCAAACTTGAAAGAAATATAAAAATTGTATCTGTTTACTCCAATAGCAACTGTAGAGTTAAAATGAACTTGGGAGGAGGAGGAATGAATATGATCAAAAATGTTATAGGAAACGTTTAAATAAAAAGAAGAAAGGAACTTTTGCTACATTAAAAAATAAGAAAGAAAAGTAACTTGAATTAAACTGATAAAAACAATGCTGAATGGTGTTTTGGTTTTATTATAAGTGATGATACTGTAGGAGCCAGCCATGATAAGCTAAATATGAACAGATCACCCAAAAGAAGTTCTTTACTTCCAACTGTAATCACTGCCAGAGCAGGACTCAGCCACTGATAAGTTTAATGGAGGCCTGAGTCTCAGTAGTTTACCTTGAAGCAATACCTGGTTACAGGAAGGACCATAAACTAACATTACCTGAGCACCATTTAAGAACAGACCATCCAAAGGAAATACCACCAGGACACCCCTAGAGAAATGTCAACCAATCAAGGGTCCTGAACCTCAGAAACCCCTCACCCCAACTTTTACTACTATAAAAACCCAACTCTACCAGAGCTCAGGGCTTTCCGTTTATTTCAATACCTCGGGCATGAGGAAAGACCAAGTTTACAAACTTGCATAAAATAAAGGCTCTTTGCTTTTACATATGATAGATACTCAGTCTCCTTGTTGGCTTTGGGGGACTTCATGGATTGGACATAACAAATACTACAAAATTGATAGCATAAAAGATGTCAAGGAATTTGACTTTATACAAGAAAAAGAATATCTAATGAAGATATTGGAAAGACATGTCACTCAATCAGCAAAACAACGTGCAGGACCTTTCCCTGGGGTTTACGGTGAAGACACTGTCCATTTTCAGATAATCCTACCTTGCCAAGTTCTTGCCCACTGCTTTTGCTGCCTTTCACTGGGTTACATATCTCTGTCTCTTTCATGGCAAGGGCAAAATCTAATTATTTCTAATATCCCCAGCACCTAATGCAATAAGACCTAGCAGGCTTTCAATACATTGTTGACTGAAAATCTAATTGATAGCCATTGCAAAGAAAGTGGAGAAGGGCCACACTACACCTCACATAAGATCACCAAAGCTACATCATGGTCTTTTCCTTCCTTGAGACCTTAGACCACTGAAGACCCAACATTCTTTTATTTCATGGCAGGAAAGGAGTGCCAGCATATGTGAACTTTGAGTGAGAGGAAGCACACCACAGAGTCTTGTATTAGCTTCTGTAGCTGTGGTGAAACACACTGAAAAAAAGCAGCTTAAGAAAGGAAGGAGTTTAGAATGCAGTCTGCCTTGGTGACGAAGGCATGGCAGCAGGGATATGGGACAGCTGCTTCCATGTTTTCCTACAGTCAGGAAGAGAAAGATGAAATGCTAGCAGTACTCAGTTCTTTTTCTCCTTTTTGTGCAGTCCTGGGGGGTTTGGCAGGGGAATGAGGCTTCTAAGGACAGGCAGGGATTCTCTCTGCAATTAGCACCATCTGCAGGGACCAATGTCCAGATGAATTGTCTCTTGAGCTAGAAAAGCCCTATTTCCTTAAACTGATTTAAGATGTCTTTTTAAGTCTCTTGCAACCTGAAGAACTTTTCACATTGCAAATATTTTTGCCTTATTTTATAGGTAAGAACCCAAGTTCTGTGAGGCTAAGTAATTCAAGGGTAGTAGTGTGGGAGCCAGCCTCTGCTTGACTGCTGCCTAGATGTATGAAAATAAATATCTTTGGCCCTTTGTTTAAGAGACACGACCTGTGAAAATGGTTGATGGGAGATATAGGACATAGCCACGCCCAGTAAATCTTAGTGGTTATTAGATATTAAGCCAGGAGTGGAGAGGCAGAATGAGAGGGTGAGCCCATATACACAAGAAGAAAAGAAGCAGTGGAAAAGAAGTAAAAGCTTGAGGAAGAATGGGAACAATAGACCACAGAGAAGCATAGTTTTAGAGGGGAAGAGATGCAGAACGTGTTGCAGGGAGGGACACTGAGGAAGGTCAAACAGATGGGAAAGACCATTAGGGGATGAACAGTCACCCCTCTGCCTTCCCTAAGAACTGGTCCAAGAACAACTTGCAGACACTGAACTCTGATGATGCTCCAGTCCCTCTGCAGACTGGTGTAGGACTTGCGTGAGATTCATACGCAGTGTTTATGCTTTGTAACTGATTAGCTTCTAATACCTATTACAGTGTAAGTTGATAATGTATCCCTTGTTTAAGAAATAACGGGAAGAAAAACAACATATATTTAGTTTGAACACAACCTTTTACAAATACTTTGATCCATGGCTGGGTATCTGATTGCATTTGATAACAACTCATACAATAAAAATGAAAGTTGTAAAACTCACATACAGGTGGGTGCATGTGTCATGGTGTACATGTGGAAGACAGGGCACAGCTCTGTGGGTTAGTCTCTCTTTCCACCTTCAGGTGGGCTCCAGGCAGAGCACTCCATGTTTCCAGCAAGAGCCTTCACCTGGTGAGCTGTCTCACTGGGCCCAGAAAATTATTAATTTCAGACCTCTGCATTTTGTTACGTTACTTGTTGTCAAATGCAGACAGTGAACACATAATACATAATTTAAAAGTAATAACTTTCCTTCCCCTGAGGAGAGGGATAGATTTTTAGGGGGTTGTGGATGAGTCTGCCTGCGTGTATAGCTTAACACTGAACACACTGCAGACAGTTAACAAGCACTTCTCTCCTCTACCCCACAAGTGTCTCTTAGGGAACACAGCTTTGCACAAGAAGGAAAAGAGAGCAGTCCTGGAAGGTAAGTGGTGTGGCATAATAAACTATGCTGTACGTTGAAGCAGTTTACAAATCTGTGCATATGCATGTGTTCTCCCGGCGTGGGTGGTAATGACTGAGCTGACTGTGTGCACTGGAGTAGGCAGGCTGGGATTGAGGGCTTCAAAAAGACGAGCAAGTCAGCCATGGCTCAGAACTCCCTTTAAGTAATATTTCCCCTGCTACCAAGATTTTCGGCGATCCCATCTAGGGACAACATGAACTATTTGGCTCCGTCTCCACATGCTCCTTTTAAATGCCCATCTTTAATGAGCAGCCACTAATTGTAGGCACCTTACTGGATTCTGCTTTGAGAAGGCATCTTTTTTTTTTAACCCATAATTCCCTCCCTTTAAGAGAAGCAGCTCTTAACTTAACTAGCATTATGACAATTTTCTCTTCACTTGAAATCTCCCCTAAGTGTCTACTCCTCGTGCTCTTTACTTGATGTGGCTGACATGATAATGCGAATTCTCTGCCGCAGTGAGAGTCAAAAACTGCAGAAAATATGAGAGAAGTTGACGCAGGAGCACCCTGTGTTCCAAAGCCTACTGTGGAACACCACATGGAAGACAAAGGATTCAGAGCAAAACTGAAAAGGATTTGAATAAAAGTCTTACATGTGCCAGAAGTGAAGAGGCTGGGATAAGCAGGTGCTTCAGATAAAGACAGTGAGCATAAATTTGGAGGGCCACTTGGCTCATATTCTCTCTCTCTCTCTGTTTCCCTCCCTCCCTCCCTCCTTCCATCTCTTCACTGTCTCTGTCTGTCTGTCCTCTCTTCCCCTCATCTCCGTGTAGTGCAGTTTGTATGTGTGTGCACATGCACAGATGTATGTGTGCTTGCCAGTGCCTGTGCATGTGTGTACACAAGAGTGTGAAGGGTAAAGGAACCTTCCTGGTGTCTTCCTTGATCAGTCTCCAATTTATTATTTAATTTAGGGTCTCTCATTGAAAGAAGTTTTATTATTTAAGGTAGTCTTTCCCATTGAACCTTATTATTTAAGATCGATTCTTTCATTGAGCCTTTCATTGTTTAAGGGAGGATTCCTCATAGAATCATATTATGTAAGGCAGGGTGGAATCTGAAATAAAATAGCTGGGCCAGGCTGTCTGACCAATGAGCTCTAAGTCCTCCCTATGTCTGTCTCCTTTTGGTTCTGGATTACAGGTGTGTTCTGCCACACTCATTTTTCATGGGGTTCATGGGAATCTGAACTTATGTGGCAAACACTGGATGTACTCAGCCTTTTCACCATCCCCAGACTTGAGTACACTAAGGACTTTTTATATAGTCTATAATTATGTTTTGATAGTTTCAAAATTTATGGTAAGGCTAAAGCCTATTCATTAATTTGATTAATGGATTGCATCATGTTTTGAAGCAAGAGAGACTTAGAGGATTGGTAATATGTAGTTGCTTAGAGTCAAAGAAAACAATCTGAACATAAATTGATGGAAGATAGGTTATGATCAGGGTGGCAGCTGGGACAAATGAAGGGAGCCAGGGCAAATGGAATTAGGCTGTTCCAGAGGACACAGAGAGGAAAATAACAGAAGGATAGTATTTATCTGTTTCGCAATAATTCTAACCCATTTTTCTCTCCATGTCTCTGTAGTTTAGGGATGATGAAAGACTTCTCTGCTGCAAGAAAAGAGCTCCCAGCCATGTGGACTTTCCTAGAGCATGTGCTGAAAGGGAAGATGAGGACTCTCCTAGTCACCAGCTATTTCTCTGAGTAGCGAATACAAAATAATTTTTTGATGTTTAACGAATATTTTGTAACTCACGATGTTAAATGAGAACAAAATATATTTTCGTCCTTATTCATTGCAGTATGCTTCATAAAGAACAAGAGGACGTTGGTGGCCCTGTCGAAAGACTGAGCAAGTCCTCTAAAGTTCTGCCATGACAGACATTATAGCCCACGTTGGCTTTTCTCTTAAGGAGTTTACCAAGTTTCAAAGGTGAAACTACAGACAAAAGATACACAGAACAATAAACAATTGGAATTCTGATTTACTAGGTCACCAGCATGGGGATAAACTGTACCTGTGGCGGTGAATACCATCAACATGACAGGATCTAGGATGGCCATGGAAACAAATGAGTATCGGACAGGTCTGTGAGCTTTCTAGATTGATTTTGATAGGAAGATGCACCATGAATACAGGTGACACCATTCCATGCGCTGCGGTCTTGGGCTGAACAGAAGTGAGAAAGTGAACCAAGCACCAGGATTCATTCATCTTTCTGCTCTTCCCGGCTGTGGTTGCAATGCCATTAACAATGTCATGCTTCTGCGACTGTGACCTTCCAACCATGATGGACTGAAGCCTTGGACAATCAGACAGAATAACGCTTCCTTCCTCACGTTCCTATTGTCAGAGTATTTCATCACAGTGACTCCAGAACTTTTGAGCAATCTGACATGGTCTTTGTCCTCACACATAGCTGCATGCTAAAGCCCCTTCAGTTCCAAAAACCTCCGAAGGATCTCCTATGTATTTCTAAGTGTTTGCATCTTCCATATTTTTCCTTCTTTGTTTTCGCTGCTGCAAAGTGTATCTTTGTGCCCACGTCATGCCTCAGTTCTTGAGCGATTGCTGTTCTCTGCTGTTACCTGTAACGTGCTTTTCTCCTTCTATTTTTTTATCTTTTTTTTAAAGATTTATTTATTTATTAAGTATACAATGTTCTATCTGCATGTATGCCTGCAGGCCAGAAGAGGGCACCAGATCTCATTACAGATGGTTTGAGCCACTATGTGGTTGCTGGGAATTGAACTCAGGACCTTTGGAAGAGCAGGCAGTACTCTTAACCTCTGAGCCATCTCTCCAGCCCTCTCCTATTTCTTAGGTACACGTGCTTCAAGCACATGTAGTTGCTGAGCTGTCTCCCAAGCCTCTTAATCTTTCAGAGTTATGGGACTGACACTCAAAGATTTTAAGTCCCGTAAGATTTAATATATAAAGTTCTAAGAAGAAATTCAGTTAAAGAAAAATAGAGATGTATTTTGAAGTCTAGTACTTTAAAACCCTCTACTGATACTCTCCAAACTGAGACCCCTTTTGAGGCTTGCTACTTACAATTTTATTGATTCCAGAAACTACATCAATAAAGTGAATTAATATCAGAAAGGATATCTTGGCAAATGATTTTTTTACTTGGACCTTCCTTTTATGAAAGAAAAACAAATGTTTGCAAGCTCAGAAGTTTAAAAGAGTGGATATAGAATTCAGGGGCCTGTGGAGAGAGGCACTTTCTGCAAAACTCAGTGCATCAAGTTCAATATGTGATGGAGGAGAGACCTGCCTCTCCTAAGTTGTGACCTCCGTGCAAGGGTGTGTCCACACATCTACACAATAAAAAATGTATTAAATACCTAGTAATAACAGTTTATGGATTCATAATATAAACATTGTTTTCACTGAGTCATCTATTAAGATAGGGAGTCACTGGGGTATGCTTGGGGTTCATATGACTTGTTCCAGTCCCCCCTCCTTTCCTTTCTCTGCTTCCCTGTTGCCATGAGACAGGGAACTTTGCAGTGGTTTGCTATTCTGCCCAGATGCTCTGGCTTGTGACAGACCCAAGCATGATGGGAACAGGTGACTTTGGACTGCCATCTCTGAAACCATGAGCCCAAATATCTTTTCTCCTTTTACTCTTTTGGTGGGTATATATGTGTATATTGTTCATGTGTGTGTGTATGTGTGTGTGTGTATCTATCTGTCTCTGTGTACATATGTACATCTGCCTATGGAAGTCCAAAGCTGATGTTGGTATGTTCCTTGGTTGGTACATAGTTTATGTAGGGAGGCAGGGTATGACACTGAACCCTATACTTGCTGATTTGGATAATCTGGCTGGACAGCTTCTTCCAGGGATCTCTTCCCTCTGCCTCGGAGGTGCTGGGATACAAATGGCCATCACACTTCCCGGCTTTTCATCTGGGTTCTGCTGGCCTAAGTTCTGATCCTCACCCTCATGCCTGCGTGGAAACACTCTACCTGCTGAACCAGCTTTTCGGAGGCCTTTCCTCTTCTAAGTTGTTTATTTTAGCCTCAATCACAGAGAATGGCCACAGGACCTGCTAGGGTTCATCAGTGTTTACTCGATGTGACAGGGCATAAGCTCAGTTTTCCCTCTTGTTGGGATGACAGTCACATTTATAATCCCCAAACGACAGTGTGAGTTGCCTGTAAGCAATCACCCTTTGTTGTAATTAGGGGAGAGGTGTGGGTTATGTTCCCAGCGCCTGGCTCCCAGGCCTAGCCGCTGGCCTACTCAGCCACTGGTTGCTTGTTTATGCCTGAAATAACCACACGAGAACTGTATTCATTTAAACTCTGCCTGGCCCATCATCACCAGCCTCTTCTTGGCTAGCCCTCACCTCATAAACTAATCCATTATAAAAATCTGGGTTAGTCACTATGTGGTGACTTACCGGAAAGGTCTAACCTGCATCCATCTGCGACGGGAGCCTCATGG
>JAQHUG010000125.1:2692648-2702681 GCA_028555095.1 Dicrostonyx torquatus
TGGACAAACAGACACAATTGTTAAAAATGTAGTCTCAGGACTAAGGCAGACATGATTTCATGTTTTATGTTGGATCTAGGCTATTTAATCTTTATCAAGTTACTTAGCCTTAATACTTCTTGGTTTTGTCAAGGAAAATATATAGAATATTAACCACCATTTCCTAATGTTGGTCTTAAATTCTATAATACAACTACAAGGAAGATATATTGATAAATTCAACCCCATTAATCATATTTTGTAGTGGAGCCTGGAAGAAAACTCACCATTTGTAACCACAAGCCTTTGTGTTTTCAGGAAGGTGAAGGCTTCAGAGTGTCTATTGTTCATTGCTGTAGAATCTCAAAGAAAAGACTCTTTAGTAATCAAAAGAAAATATATGTTAGTCATAGAAAGTCTCTGCATTTGGTAATAAAACAATGCATTTGATAATTATTG
This sequence comes from Dicrostonyx torquatus, assembly GCA_028555095.1. Classification (NCBI taxonomy): domain Eukaryota; kingdom Metazoa; phylum Chordata; class Mammalia; order Rodentia; family Cricetidae; genus Dicrostonyx; species Dicrostonyx torquatus. The sequence continues at coordinate 2,693,087 of JAQHUG010000125.1, forward strand.
GGGAGCAGTTTAATCATGAGTATATACATCCAAGATTTATTGATTTTGTATACGTGTGCGGTATACACATCTATGTAGTGATGTATGAGCCCATGCTCATACATGTGAGAGGAAGACATAATGTATCTGACTCTACACCACTCAGTCTTTGCCCATGAGATGGGGTATCTCAGTGAATTTGAAGCTCTCAGGCTTAACTGGGCTTGCTGGACAGTCAGCTTTCAGGATCTGTCTGTTTGGGTCTGCCAGTGTTGAGGCTACAAGCATGTTTCAACATACTCCCAGTTTTATGTGGGTGCTGAGAACTTGAATTCTGGCTCTGTGCTTGTGTAGCAAGCGCATTTGCCCACTGAGCTATCTCCTTCATTCCATTTTTTGAGGTGTTTTGAGGCACTTGTTTTCTCTTTTGTCGTCTTGGGTTCATCTAGTTTTCTTATTATGTATGAGTTTATGATCACTTTATTGTGGGTAATGAAATTAAAAGTACCGCATATGGACAGAGTAGATATTTTATTAATTATATAGTATTTGGCATATTATTATATTTAATTACACTTTTGCAACAATCATTTATCTCCTAGCTTGATGTTTTCCTTTTGGTTTTATCTAGATTAGATACCTAACTTAGATTTGTTTTTGATGTTCCTTTTCTTCAGATTTTTGCTGTATTAAGTTTGTAAAGTTTTGTAAAATTTCATTAATATTTCAGATGATCAGTTTACACCCTTAAATTTCTGAGATATCAACCCATCTACCTTCATTCTAAGCTTTGATGCTTATTGCATCTTTCCATCCTGTAACCATGAGCACACTGGTACTCTTAGCATGGACACAATGGGGGAGTGCAGCTGCAAGTGAATGCAGCATTTGCTGGAGAACGTTAAACCCTATTTTCTGTTGCCATGAGAGAACACGAGAAACTTATGTACACACAGGATAGAAGTTTAAGGGAGATGGAGACTTCTCAGCAGTCAAAGCACTTGCTGTAGAAGCACAAGAACCAGTGTTTGGATTTCCAGCATCCACGCAGGAGCTGTATAGGCATAACTATCCATCTGCTATCCTCTCTGGAAGTGGAGATGGGATTCCGGGGCAAGCTCTGAATTCAGTGAAAAATCAAGCCTACATGAATAGGTGTAGAGAGATGAAGGAAATAATTTGATATAGCCTCAGGCCTCCATGCCCAGGTGTTCGCCATACACACAATACACACAGGTGCACCTACAGATAAGGGAACATGCGTACACACATGGCTTCACTCCACATTAACAAATACACACAGGAAACAATAGATGTTTCTTTTGGCTCGCATATAGTGTTGGCATTTGCTCAGCTTCTGTTTGGGAGCCTCATGCTGCTTCAAGTTATGGAGGAAAACTGAAGGGCAAGTGGGAACACTCAAAAGAAAAGACAGGAGAAATCAGAAGAAGGTGGAGTCTCCTTCCTAACAAGAGTCTCTTGAATCACCTAGTTTCATGAGAATGGCATTAATATTTCTCTTGGAAATCCTGTCAGAGTATTGTTTTGGTTATCTTTCTCATTGTCACGATGAGACAATGAGTGGGGTAGCTAGGGTAATTCATCTACAACCAGGAAGTGGGGAGAGAGAGAGAGAGAGAGAGAGAGAGAGAGAGAGAGAGAGAATATGAGATTTTTCACCTCACCTTTTCCCTTTCCTGTAGTCCAAGAGCCCAGCCAATGGATGCTGCCACCAACATTTAGGAGGGTTTTCCCACATCACTAGCCTACTCTAAAAACTCCCTCACAGATTTGTCCAGAGTTTTGTTTCCATGATGACTCTAAATCTCATCAAGTTGACAGTCAAGATGAACCATCATAGGGACCAAATTTTGACATGAGTTTTGGGAGAGCAAACCCCCTCCAGACCATACACAGAATTTGGATTCTCATTGCCAAGCAGAGGTGGCATATGCCTTTAATTCCAGCACTTGGAAGGCAGAGACAGGTGGATCTCTGAGAGTTAAAGGCAAGCCTAGCCTACAGAGTGAATACCAGAACAGCCAAAGATACACAGCGAAACCTGTCTCAATTAAAAGAAGAATGAAGAAGGATGAAGAGGAGGAGAAGAATTTGGACTCTTTGGAGTCCATCCTTCTATGGTTTTCTAAACATCTTGTACAATGGTGCACACATGTTTATATGTGTGAACAGATACTGTATAACTGTAGCCTTAGCTCTGCATCTTTCCTGGGCAACGGGTGTGAGCTCTCCAGCTAGCTAGCCCTATGCAGTAAGCAGCAGAGGGTAGGGCCAGTTCTCGAATTCTCATAACCTCAGATCCTGCTCACCCACACTGACATCACCAGAGCAAGCTCTACTGTGCTGCCCAGGTGAACTGTGAGAGTATGAGAACTGGATCTACTCCCTGCTGCTTGCTGTATAGGGTGAGCCAGCCACCATGGTGCTGTAGCGCTCACCCTAGTGTTGCAGATGATAGAGAGCTGGCAGGTTGACCAACCCAGGAACCACCCAGACCCAGGGCTATGTGTTGATCCATCCCGATATCCGCCACATGTAAGAGCTGCAGGAACTTATTGCAGGAGATTTGTTTGTGTTGTTCTGGGGCTGCCAATGGAGTCGGTTCTTGGTTCAGAGGGCGGGGTCCATATTCAGCTGGCAGGAGTGAACTCTGGTGGACTCAGGGGAGACAGACTGACACATAAGATGAACATGGAGGGCCCCAAGGATTTGGGAAGCCACTTTTCGAGTGGGAAGCCTGGAGAGTAGAGGTCACTGATCATTTTTTTCAGTCTCTCTGTGGATCTATAAGGTTTTACCCTAATATATGACTGTTGATATTTTTATTAATAAAACAATAAAAGAAAATGTTATAGAAGTTTGTGAAAGGGCCGGTCCTGCAGACTCAGCATTGGAGGCCCTTCATAACACAAAGCAGAGACAGGATATCCAAAAGGAGCCCCAGTGAGGGCCCAGTATCGATAATGTAGCAGAAGCTACCTGAGTTTTTTGCAATGCGATTTCTCATTGAACCCGGAGCTCACCAATTGGCTAGACTGCCTGACTGTTGAGACCTGGGGAGTCTTCTGCCTCTACTTCCCCATTGATGGAACTGCTCTGTGCTCTCATGGAGGCTGTGGATCAGAACAAAGCTCCTTATGTTTGCCCGACTGGAACTTGACCCACTAAGCCCTCTTCCCAGAGCCTGAGTCATTTCTTCTGCCTTCCATTTAGCTTTCTCCAAATTTGAGGCATCTACCAGATTTCTCAGGCATTTTCAGAGAGTAGACGTCTCAGGTTTTCATGCTATTTTCTAGAGGTGAAGGTGGCTCTAATCTCTGTCCACAGCCATTTGTTCTCCTTACACATCTAATCTGTTCATAAAATTTCAAACGTCCAAAAGCAGCAGGGCTGGGGCAATAATTCATCGGGTGAAGCACTCCATACAAGCTTGACAACCTGAGTCCAGAGACCCCAAAGCACATAAAAATGACCACAGTGTCACCCATCTCTGGTACAAGCGCCCCTAAAGGAAGGGAAGAACCAAAGAGCAGACTCCTGAGGAGTTTGTGAGGCAGCGAATCTGGCCTGCATAGTAATGAAAAACAGATATCTGTCTCAAATAAGTTGGGAGGCAAGCTTGAGCAAACAGGTGTTTTCCTCTCTTTCAACGGAGGTCGCCCTCATCTTCCACATGTGTATCATGACACAAGACACATGCACACATGTATTCAAACATGGATGTGCATGCACATACATATGCATTCACACAAAGATAAAATAGTAATTTACACATTATCCTTGCTAATTTTCAGCCCTGTCCTTTTTCTAAAATTCTTCTCTACTGAGATGAGGGTTTGTGATGGTTGCATCCTGCAAAATTTGTGAGTTACAGCTTTATACATGAAGGAAAATAAGTAAGATCATGATAGGCAGACACATTATGGAAACATCTTTGATATTTCCTGAAAAATGCAGTATGTTGTAGGATGAGGATACTGTGAAACAACTCATAGCTATAAACCATATTTATGGAGATTAAAAAAGAACAGGAAAATCTATATTAAAATGTGAAATGCTAACTTGGCTATAGAGAAGAGAGCAAACTTGGCTATGAAAACACACAGTTTATGGCTCAAGGAGCTTGGCTAAGCATATGTGTTTACCTCTCTTCCATCCAGAAATCCTGTGGTGATGGCAGAAGGGATACAATAATAGCAATGCATTGCCAGCCCATGTGGCCATGATATACAGCCAGGAAATAAGCCTTTCACACATCAAACCAGTGCAAACTTTGGGAACACTGCAAACATGTGAAATTTGATGACTACGAAATCTACAGTGTTTGCTGGGTGACCCTGCCCGCTGCTATCAGACTGACTGCACAGGAATAGACTGTTCCGGACCTCCGTGTGACACTCCAGCTATTAGCTCTCCAGCCTGACATTTAAAGCTTTCCAGGATGTACTTCCAACTTTCTCAGTGATGTTATTCTTTTCTCCACAGGGATCCTCTGGTATAATTATGCTGATGTTAGTTATCTCATGTATTTGGGCATGTGTGTGTGTACTTACATGCCAAGGAGTGCATGCACACATGTGAGTGCATGAATGTGGAGAACAGTAAACAAATCTTTACTCAGCAATCATCTTTACTCATCTTGTTTTGATGTAGGATTCCCCTCTGCATGCTCTGAATACGTTTAATTACCATTGGTTTATAAAGAAGCTGCTTTGGCCTATGACAGGTCAGAATAGAGCAAGGCAGGAAATCCAAGCAGAGATAGTCAGGAGACATCATTTAACTGCCAAAGAAAACAGACACCAGTACCTTACTAGTAAGCCACAGCCTTGTGGCAATACACAGATTAATAGAAATGGGTTAAGATGTAAGAGCTAATGAGGAATATGCCTGAGCCATTGATCAAACAGTGTTGTAATTAATACAAATTTTGTGTATATTCGGGTCTGGGTTTCCAGAAATCTAAAGAACAGTCTCCACATACATTGTTTTTTGGTTTTGTTTGTTTTGTTTGATTTTGTGATTTATGAGACATGATTTATGCGGCTCAGACAAAATTGCTTCTGACATTTGGGATTCTCCCAGTGCTTATTTCCATTGTATAAACTCACTCTCGTTTGGCTACTTTTCATGATTATGTATTTGATAATCGTTTTCAGTAATATAAGGCATCGTGAAGTTGTATGTTTCCCTATGTATCTCATGATGCATATCTTCATGCCAGGGACACAAAAGATGTTTTATATATTCTAGATTCTTTGTTCTCTATTTCATGCCTCTAGGCTGTAGTCCTGTCTTTTTTTGGCACAGAGCACTCTTCTGCTTCTTGATTTCCTTAGGTACCATCTTTCCTTATTGAGGAGTCAGATTATCTCTCAATTCATGTTTGTGCTACTTCTTTTATAATTTAAGGTTTGTAAATTTTATTTCAATCATGTGCATATGTGCATGTCTATTTTTGGAATGTATACATTCGTCAGTGCAGGTTCACACCGAGGGCAGAAGTGGGCTCTAGATCAACAATCAACAGGAGCTGGAGTTAAAGATAGTAAATTCTCTGAGTTCAAAAACCAAACTGGGTTTTCTGCCAGAGCTGTATGTGCTCTTAACTACTGAGCCATTTCTTTAGTTCTGTCTACTACTCTACCGTGCATTCTCTCAACACAGTTCACACCGATTTTAGATATCTCACTGGTTCAACTAGAATATTGTGTGGTGGGCAGAAAGATTGCAAAACGATCAGGCTTCCATCTCAGGTAGATGACTGAATCGTCTCTTGAAATTGTGTATGCTCTGGGATCAGGATGGATCACAACCTCTTAATTTAGAGACAAACTGGCTTTTCATTAACTAAGAGTGATCAGGGCAAGGATAACAGCTCAATTTATAGAACGTTTACTGAACAAACATGAATTCATTCCCCAGAACCCATGTAAACAAAGCTGCAGCTGGTCTTAATCATTTGTATTCATAGAATTGAGAGACTGAAGATAGACAGATCCTGCGACTCCCTGGACAGCCAGTCTACCCTACTTTGTAAGCCATGGCCAGTGAAAATCTGTGTCTGAAAGACTAAGTGGACAGCACCTGATGACTGCAAGCTGAGCTTGATTTCCGGCATCTCTATGTGCATGTGCAGTCTCCCCATGCATATCTGCACTGCATGCATGTACACATGTGCACAAATAAACACACACAGATGCACACACACACACACACAAAGTATACAATACACAAAGAGAAAAAGAGAGATTATTTGATGGGGCCTGGCTTTGTCCATGAATCCCTTACAGGGACTCAGTCCTTCCAGGCATGGAGAATGTGAACATGGGATGTGTGAGAGCACTGTGAGTGGTGTCACAGAGGAAGGCCATGAGAGTGACTCTGGGTGCTGAGGGAAGGCCGCACCTGGCAACTGGTATCAGGAGGTAAGGCATTTAGGAGATTATGTCCCAGACATAATGAATAGAATCAATGCTATATATATGAAGCCTGGAAGAGACAGCTCACCTCCTCAGCCATGTGGGGGCACAACCAGAAGGTGCCGTCTATCATTTGCTGGGTACCGAGTTTTTTTATTTAGACCTTTTAGCCTGAGTATTGAGAGAAATAAATACCTCATTTGTAAGCATTTAAGCCCTAGCACTTTCTCAGCTATTAGAAGTATGTGTGATGTGTATGTGTGTCTGTGTTCAGTTGTATACCAGCATGCATAGAAATATAATTGTGCAGAAACCAGAGGACAGCCTTGCCTGTCACTCTTCAATCATTATCCACCCCATTTTCTGAGACAGTGTCTTTTAGTCCCTTGGAATTCTCGAAATAACCTAGACATGTGACAGGTAAGCCCTGGGCATATAGCACATGTGTGCATTTTAAAACAAGCCAGACTGGCTGGCCAGCAGGTCCCAGGGATATGGCTCTCTATTCATCCCTAAAGGAAGCATGGAGCAGAGATGAGCTGGCACAGGGGACCCATCGCTTGAGATGTTTGTCCTCACTCTATTCTCCTCCCACAGCTTTGAGGGGTGCTGAGTGGTTTGCTGTCAAGAGAAGAAGAGCAGGAGCATCAGATAGCTTTATCCCTCAAGGCCGAGCTGCTCTGACAGGCGCGTGGCAGCAGGGCCTTATCCCGGTGTCCATCAGCTTTGATGGCAAACAGGAGAGCAGCTTAAAGGCTTTCTCATTCCCAGAATCTTCATCCTCTCTCCTCTGAAAGGCGCAAGGATAGTTTCTGTGTTTGCTGGGTTCATCTTTTAAAAATGTTTCTAAGCAAGCTGATATCGAATATAGAGTCAAATTCCTTAAGTTTTCCACAGTTTATATGCAAGGAATTCAGAATGTGTCTCATCTCATCCATCTCATTGCTCAGAAAAGTCACCAATAGGACTGACTGGTTTAATTTTATCATAAAAACAACTTCAGTCATCAAGTCCATGCTAGTATAAATGTGCACACATAAATATAAAGATTCCATTTTGCAGTTCTATGCTCCAAGAAAACACTGACTTGCATTTTCATGGAAATGACTTAAATGCAGGTTTAGGAAAAGGCAACATGGATAGATCCAGAAAATCTGATGAACCCATATACTCTGCTGTTGTACATCATCCTTGATCTCAGAACAACCCACTGACACTCATAGGATGGCTCCTATCATGTCCTGGATGGACAAGAAGATTGACTCCTAGTTGTAGAAAGGATTGAAAACATGTTCTGGGCTCAAGGGTTAGCTCAGCTGGTAAAGTGCTAGCTTCTTAAGCACGAGGGCATGATGAGTTTGATCTAGACTCCATAGTGGCAGCCGTTCATCATCTCAGTACTGGAAATGCAAAGACAGGCCGATCCCTAGGGAGCCAGCCAGTCAGCCAGCCATGCCTGCTATGCAACAAGCCAGTGAGAAATCTTATCTCAGAAATTAAGGGAGAAGATGCCAGAGGGAAGACACTTGTTCTCTGATCTCCACAGACATGTGCATGCATACACACACATGTGTCCATATACAAGGAACACAAGCACTTGCATACACACACACACACACATACACACACACACATGCACACACACACACACACAGACACAGAGAGCGGGAGAGAGAGACAGACAGACAGAGACAAAAAGTTCTTCCAGCAATTACCATTAATAATGAAATTCGCAAGATATTTAAAAATAGACATTTAATTTACACTGCAGAATGCCACCCAGACTCTCCAGTCTCAGAGGCTGTCAATTTAGAGCTTCCAGCATGTTCTTATCCGACCGTAGAATTGAAGAATGTGTTCAACTGGAAGACAGTGATTGACAACTATTTTACTGGCAGGACTGACAATGTAGGTTTCAGGAAGCAGGGTAAACACTAAGGCAAACATAATGTCTGGAAGACTCACAATTAACTGTGAGGAATTATCTGCTTATATTGAGCTAATAGGTAGCTTGGAAGGAGTTTAATTATTTGTGCCCATTAATTGAAGTTTTTTATTCATTCTGTAATGAAATATTTACTGATGCATGGTGGGTTCCAGGAGGCAAGAATGCAGATATTCAAATCACAAACCTTGCCTTAATGTCATGGATTTTCAGAAAATAAAGGGCATATGGCAGAGCAAGAAAACATTGCAGAATCAGAAAAAAGACAAGGCAGACAGGATGAGAAACAGACTTAGACCAGTAGTATGGCCAGTTTCCATTCTCATTGCAGGAACTCAATTTGACTTCAGGGTCCTGTGTACAAACCAAGAGGAGGTCCAGCAGCAGGTACCTGGAGCTGGGAGCAGTCTGGATTTGTTACAGTAAAGAATGGAATCTGCTTTTGCTTGAAGGCCGGCTATAGTCACCTCCCTTAAGAGTTACTCCTGTTGGGAGGTCAATCACCTGAACAAAAGACCTTTCTCAGGAAGGAGGGGTCACCTTACATCATGCTAAGGAGGTAGGGAGATAATTATCCCTTGGTGTGATAATTACTTTACTCTACAGGATTACTCCCTCAATGAGGTCATGACCCCAACCTCTAGGCTGTCATGTAGTTCTGTTGGATCTGAGTCTAGATTCAGAAAAGCATAGTTTTCTCTTCTTGACTCTAAATATACTGCATAAATTTAGGCTTCTTTGTTTATTCTCTGAAGCATCCCTCCCCTGTGCTGACTGTTTGTCTCAGAGCTACACTAAGCCAAATGGCAGGACTGTCTACGCTCCTTCATCCCTCTCTCCTCTGGGGAAGCTGCTGAGATTTATAGTTTGACTATCTGGAAGTTTGCTTTATTGCTAATAAAATTGTCACAAAAAATTTCCTTCGTGTTTGTTTTAAATTATTTTATTAGTGAGACCAAGACTCCAAGAAAGGGAATCCCATTTCCCTAGTAAAATGTGGTAACTCTGCCTGGTTTATCCAAACTTCAGTCTCATAGAAAAGAAATGCAGCAGCCCACTCCGAGCCAATGGAGAGCAAGGTTAGGAAATTGTAAACAAGCCAAGATTGAAAGTCATGGCACTGGAAATGGTGGGAGGTGAACCCAGAACAAGAAGGAAAAGGTAAGTCTTGATAAGGACTCTGTACTTCACCCTAAAGTCAGGTGGGAAGCACTGAGGGTCAAGCAGG
>JAQHUG010000125.1:2727136-2746721 GCA_028555095.1 Dicrostonyx torquatus
TAGGTACTTGGGCAGCAGAGGAGTGGGTGCCTGAACTGAACTTGTCCCATAGTTACTTTGTTGAATATCCTAAGCGTCACCATAGAAATTTTGCATGATGAATGGAGATAGAGCCAGAGACCCACTCTCTGGTTTAGAATATGTGGAGAGAAAAACAGTGGAGGAAGAGGAGGAGTTTCCTGGAATCAGAGGTAAAGAAGTACTCAGTGTAGGCCCAGAAATAAGAGGCCATCTCCTTTTATCAGCAACTTCTGCTTTTTCCAAGACAAAATAACTGACAAAGTAAACTTCAGAAGGAAGGGTTTCTGTTGGCTCATGCTTTCAGGGTGAAGTCTGTCATCATGGAAAAAGGATGCATAGCAGTAGGATCACGAGGCAACTGGTCACACTGCATCCTCAGTCAGGAGTCAGAGAAAGATGGATGCTCATGCTCAGCTTGCCTAGTCCAGGACCCTTGACCATGGAATGGCATTGCCAAACTTAGGACAGGACTTCTTATCTAAATTAACCCAATCTAAAAATTCACCCATAGACATTCTTAAAGGTTTGTCTTTTAGGAGATTCTAAATCATGTTATGGTGACAATAATATTCCCTATCATACTCCTCTAGAGAGGGCTATAGAGAAGCACAGCCATAGAGGACAGCCTGGTCTACAGACTACATGGTGGGAGGGAATAGTCAGTGGAGAGCAAGGATATAGAACTTGGGAATGTCTGGGAGGAAGTATATGGGAATATCTGGCATGGAATGGAGCTGTCATCCCGATTGGCACTTATTTTCAGTTTAACACAGCCAAAATCATCTGGGAGGAGCGAACCTCAAGTAAATAATTGTCTGGATCAGATTGGTTTGTGGGTATGTTTGTGAAACACTGTCTTGCTTGCCAGTGATAGAGGAGGACTCAACTCACTTTGGGCGGCACCATCCTGAGTTAATTGGTCATATCCTATATAAAAAATGCTAGCCAATCATAAGCTGGTGTGCACACCTGTGAACAGCATTCCTCCGTGACTTCTGCTTCATTTCTTGATTGGGTTTTTGCCCTGACTTCCCTCAGTGATGGATTGTGAACTGGAAATGTAAACAAGATACGTTCTTTATAATTCTTCCTGAAGCTGCTTTCATGGTGTTCATCAGGGTAGCAGAAAGCAAACTAGAAGAGTAAATAGCACATCATTAGACTCATAGAGAAAATGAGGCACTGCATTAATATTTCCTTAAGGGCCTTCTGTTTATAGCATCCTCCTCTTGAATGAAGTTTCTCTGGAATGGCAGAGTAGTCTAGCAGACGGTGTTGAATGCAGCAATTGTGGAATAAATAAGTCCAATTGAGAATGTTGCTAACACCAAGAAGTGAGATTGTGCCAGGAAACGTAGTCATAGGGCAATCTTGAGATTATTCCCCAGGTGCTAGGATGCTGAACTGGCTTGAAGAATAACTTCATTTTCTACTTATTGACTACCATTTGTCCATTATCCCAGGACCTGAAAACGAGACCTATTTCAAAAAGTATCTCTGCAGATGTAATTAGGGATTTGTGTATATGTGTCTCTTTGTGTGTGTGTGTGTGTGTGTGTGTGTGTGTGTGCGTGCATATGGAAGCCAGAGGACAACCTCAGACTTTGTTTCTCAAGTGATGCCACACTGGACCTGTGCTATCTTCCCAATGCTGGGATTCTGAACATGTGTCACCACACACAGCGTTTTAAAGTGAGTTAGAAAGATCCTCATGCTTTTGTGGTAATCGCTTTACCGATTGAACTATATCCATAGCCCTAAAAGTAATTTTATGTTAATAAGGAGAGTTTGTAATTAATGACTTGAATAAAGATACAAATATATATTAAAACCACAGCCAAGAATGTCAGTACAGGATTAAGCTAAGCTAAGTCAAGGATGCATCTTTGAAGCCAAAGAGAATCCTTCTAAAGAGGTCATCAAGACTTCACTGATCAGTGGACTTCACTGATCTTTGGGATATCAAGCGACAAAGAATAAAATGATGGGTCTTTGCAGAAGTTGTCTTGGATTCCCCTTGACCGTATGGTGCTCTGCTTTTTTCTAATGTATTCTCCCAAGCAATGAGAGGGGCCCTACTGCCTACTCTACAGGGAAAGGATCTTTGAGCTCTGGCTCTTCTAGTTAGTTTCTCATTCACACTTGGTCTTGTCATACCTGGGAGATATGTCTTCTGCCTTCTGAATCACAGGTGATGGAGAATTGTATTATTCACCCATGCAATGATTTAGCCAATATTTAACTTCATTTTTCCTGCCGAGACTGTTTTAGATAAAGAAGGTGGGGAGGTGACTCAGCGTTAAGAACAGGTACAGCTCTTGCAGAGGTCCCAATTTTGATTCCTAGAACTCTCATTGGGTGTCTCACAACTTCTTATAACTCCAGCTCCAGGAGATCATACTATTCAGACTTCACTAGGTATCAATACTTATGTATACATACACACATATAGATATTTACACATAGTCATAATTAAAAATAAAAATACAGTTTTAGATACAGGAACTGAAACATATCTCATAAAGTATACATTCTAGATAATGCAGGACATTATCACATAAACTCATGAATGCCATCTCAAGGAATAAGGCAAGATAAGAGAGTAAAGAGAGAAACATTTTGTATATGTTTTATATACAAAAGGGGGTGTGGGAGATAGCTCTACCTTAGTTAGGTTTTCTCTTGTTGCAGTGAAACACCATGGCCAAAAAGCAAGTTGAAGAGGAAGTGCCTTATTTGGCTTAAACTTCCATATTGCTATTCTTTATTGAAGAAAATCAGGCAGGAACCTGGAGGCAGGGGCTGATGCAAAGGCCATGGAGGTGTGCTACTCACTGGTTTATTCCTTATGGCTTGCTCAGCCTGATTTCTTATAGATCCCAGGACCACAAGCCCAGTGATGGAAACAGCCAGAATAGACTGGGTGTTTCCATCAATCACTAATTAAGAAAATGTCTTATATGCAGATCTTATTATGGAGGCATTTTCTTAATTGAGGTTCCTTCCTTTGATGACTCTAGCTTGTGTCATGCTGAGATAAAGCTAGTCAAGAGCACCCACCTAAGTGTGGATGACATCATATCACAGGCTGGCTCCTGAAGAAAAGCCAGTTGAAGAGGACCTGCTGCTCTCTGCTCCTGACTGTGGACACATTGAGTAGCTCCCTGACCTCCTGCCTTGACTTCTCAGTGACAGACTGAAGGCTGCAACTCTGCACGCAGAAAATCCTTCTTCCTGTAACTTGCTTTTGCTCACGATATTTCATCACAGCAGCAGAAACGAAACAAGGACGGAGAGTGAAATTCGGCTAGGAAATAGTGTCTTTGGATAATTCAGAAATGTGTGGCTTTCTCACCTCTGAACAATGCCGTAGTTCCTGAAATCCCTTCAATAACATTATCTTTATTAACAGCTCCTATAAACCCACTAGCAGGTTGGAGTTCTGCTTCACCACATCTGGATCCCAAATGGCCGTCATTACTCATTTCAGAGCCTTAGCTTATCTTATTTATGACTTGCTCCAACAAACACAATATCCCTACATGGCATTTAATGTGAACTTTTGTCAGTGATTACTATTCAACATGTGGCCTCTCCTCTCCTCTGCACCCCGTAGTCCTTAATGAGCTCTCATTCAACCAGAATTTATGGGGCATTTGTCACGAGTCCGGAACTGTGCCAGGTGTCTTACAGCAGTTGTTTCTCAACTTCTTATATCCACATACCCTTTAGCTCAACTTTAAATATCACCCTTTCCTTTAATAGCAGCCTAAAATGAAAAATTAGCTTAAATAGCAAACAATGGGTATTTGTAGGTGGAGTTGGTTTCGATGTAGAGAAACTCACCGGCCCTTCTTTGCTTGTAGGGGGATCACGGGGAAGGGAAAGTGCCCATGTGCTGAAAGCTGCTCCATGCTAGGCGCATATATTTGTTTGTTGATGTTGATTATAGTCTGTGACGTGAACACACTATTCATAGTTGACCTCACAAAATAAGAAATACGCTGGAACAGAGGTCATGACCGCAGAGATTCAGATGGTAACAGCAGAAGCAACTGGACAGTTGCACTCTGCAAAAAGCAAAGACAGGTGAGCAGCACAAATAATAAAATAAGCAAATACATAAAAGATTTTAAGGTGAGAGGTATAATGGAAAATATTGAAAAAGATTAAAGAAGCTAGGGAAATTGAAATGGAGTGGATTGCAGTTTTAAAAGGGAAGTCAGTGTTGACTTAGCTGGCAAGGTTTGAACGACAGTTTGAAAAGGATCAGGAAGATAGACATGTGGGAGTTGAAGATTCACTGGAGGACCAGAATGGATAGAATGAAAATTATTACAAGAAACAACTTATTATATTGCCTATCAATGATGCAACCTGTGTACACAAATAGATGTCTATACGGTAAGAAGACTGAGAATCCAGGAGCTTCTCTGTCCACAGAGCTGGATGCCTCAGCAGTCTCACTCTGGTGCTGAAGGTCTAAAGGATTCCTGAACTACTGGTCATTTGCAGTCCATGTAAGAAGGATGGAGAAATTGGGTTCTAATGGCAACAGAGGGAGATGGTAGTGGGTAGTGGCAGTGGCAACAGCAGCAGCCGCAGGAACTGGATAGGTTCATAGGTTCATTTATCAGCAAGAAGCAAACAAGCAGCACTGAGTGTTTCTCCCACCTCCACATCTTTAGGTGCTGCCCACCCTGGGGAGGTTTGGCTCTCCATTTAACCCTCCCCGGGAAGAACACTCATAGACCGATCCATATACTTGCCCCTTAGTTGATTTCAAACTGAACCTCTTTGACAATCATGACTAATCATCTCAGTGGGGAGTAAGGGAAGTAGGGACATCAAACAGAGAAGACCTCAGGCTGAGAGCCTGGTAAGTTGAGAAAGAGCAAGATGCCCACAGGCCTGGACACAGTGGAGGGGGCTGAGCTGGAGTGGAAGGAGAGAGTCTCAGAGAAGTTGCTAAGGTGGAGAGAGAACGTTTTGGTACATGCTGTAGTTTCATTTCTATTGTTGTAATTAAATAACCTCACCAAAAAGCAACTAGACGAGGAGGTTTATTTGACTTGTAATTCCAGTGTAAAGTCCATTGTTTTGTGGAAGTTCAGGCAGGAACTCAAGCAGCTAGCCGCATCCCATCCACAGTCAGGAGCAGAGACAAATGAGTGTATTGTTGTTTGCTTTCAGCTACTTTTCTTCACTCTTATGTAGGGCAGCACCACCTGTCTAATGATTGTATTGCCCAAGATTGTGCTGGTCATTCTACCTCAACTAACAACCAAGACAAGCCCCCACCAACAAGCCTAACAGCCATTCTGGTCTACATAATTCTGCAATAAGCCTGTTTCCTAGGTGTTTCTAGGTTGTGTCAAGTTGATGGTTAAAACTAAAACTAACCAGCATAATGAGTTCAACAAAAGTAGAAGTGGCCTTTCCTGGTGACAGTGAAGGTCTTTCGAACAGTCAGCACTGGTGTCAATAATGCCCTATGTGTTTTTATGAAAGGTCTTATGGCAGCAGAATTAGAAAAAGGAAATGAGCTAATTTAGCTTCGGATTTCAGAGGGATTACTCCATTTTCACTTGGCTCTATAGTTTGTACTGAAGCAGAAGATCATCATGGGAGGAATGTCTGACAAAGGCTTTTTATTTCATGGTGGTCATGAGACAGAGACAGTATGAGGCCAGACACAAGTTACCACTACACACTTGCCCCTAATGACCTATTTCTTCCGGTTGTGCCTCACCTACTAAATTTTGTGGTACAGCCCAAAACAATGCCACCATTTGGAGATCTGAACACCTACCTTATAGGAGCATTTTATAAGCAAATCTGCCAAGGATTGAGCATCAGTTAATGAATGACTCAACCATATCTAGGCCAAATGCTTTGATAAAATGAACCTCATCTTATTCCACAAGAATAGCATTATTACCCTCAGTGGAAGCTCAGGCTCTTTTCTCCCTGGGGAACTATCTGCCTCATGCATTCCTATAAATAATACTAAAAATCACTGGGTCACCAAAAAAAATGTGAACATAGAAGGAGCACTAGTTAGGAAGAGAATGTGTATCAACAGCAGTGGGAACTAACAGAAAAGGGTGATGGAGTAAAAATGTTCAAAACACATTCATATATGAATGTAGGAGATGCCATAATGAAGCCATTATCATGCATAACTAATTTATGCTAGTAAAAAATTTAAAAATTCCTTCAAAGAAATGCCATAGCATGAACTGAGCTCAGGTATATAAGGCACTTGAGGGTGGAAATGGAGGGTGGCAACTCTACAAGCCTGACACACACTAACTTCTCAGAAATATCACCTGCCCCTATTGGTAAAAGATACTGTTCTTCATGTATCCCACTGAAATTCTCATTTTTAATATCAGGAATATATCTTCCACAGACCAAGTGAGGGAGATTTGATACTCTCCTCCAAATACTTTTCAACAGCTTTGACCTTTAGGCCTTCAGATTGCTGAAGCAAAGAGATGCTGAATACAAGTTCTCACTGTCCATCGATGTGTTCTGGGTATACATGGCTGAAATCTATCACAAGTAAAAAAATTGGTACCTGTACCTACATTTTTTATGTTTAATGTATTCAGAACTTCACAGAATAAGAAAACCACCTCGTCACCTCTTCCTCCCAACTTCATGTACCTTTTTTTTTTCCCTACTGAATCCAATTAGAGGTGACAGTATATACCTCCACCATGCATGAAAAATCTATTAATGGTCACATCCAAGAAGAAAATTGATTCTTTTCCAGAGAATTTACCAACTGGCAATAAATCAGTAAATATGTCTATATTATAAACAAATAATCAAACTAAGTTGTCTAATATAATTTGGAGCAACTTTTGTTTTAATTGTTAGCTAAAAGCAGCTTATTTTTCATTAACATCTTGGGATCCTACAGTAAAGAACCTTGTGATTTTCCATAAAATATGTATTAAGGAAGTCAGTATTGTCTTTCATTTACTTGTCTTCAAAATTATTACTCAATATATCATAACAAACTTGAAGGATTCTTATATCATAAAGGTGTTGACATGGTCAGCTAGAAAATGTGATGGTTAGTGTTGTCAATTTGGCAGAATCTATAATCATGTAGGAGATGAGCCTTGGGTCACACCTGAGGGATGCTGATTAGCCAATTGAGTGGGGAAGATACATCTTGAAAATGGGTTACACTCATCCCTGGACCTTGGTCACAGACTGAGTAAAAATAATAAAATTACCTGAGTACTAACACTCATTATTCTAGGTTTCGTGATTGTGGATGTGATGTGACCAGGTAATCAATTTCCTGACACCATGGATGTGATGTGACCAGATCATCAAGCTCCTGACATGATGATTTCAGCACCATTATGGACTGTATTCTTGAACTATGAGTAAATAAACCCTTTCTCTCTTAAGTTGCATTTGTCATGGTATTTTATCACAGAAACATAGAAAAGAAACTAAGATAATCCTAGACCATGGAAGAAAGCATTAATTCTTCTGTGTGCAGTTGCACATGTTTGACTATGCATGTGTTCATGTGTGTACGCATGAATGTGGAGGCCAGAAGTTGATGTCAGGGATTGTTTCAATCACTTTTCCATCTTGTTTTTGAGGCAGGATCTCTCACTGAAACTAAAGGTCACTTTTCTTGTTAAACTGGCTGGCCATCAAGTCCCTGGAATCTTGTTTCCACCTCTCCAGCTCTGGAAGTGAAGGCCCAGATGGCTACACCTGACTGGTTCTGTAGGCACTGAGAGTTGAACTCTGGTCACAATGCTTGTACAGCAAGCACTTTACTAACTGGGCTTGAGCTGGCTATTTTTACATCATCCTGACATGCAAACTATAGTTACCTGAGGAGGGAACCTTAATTGAAAAAAAAATGCCTCCATAAGATACGGCTGTAAGGCATTTTCTTAATTATTGACTGATGAGGGTGGCCCCAGCCTATTCTGGGTGTTTCCTCCACTTGATTGGTGGGGTTATGTTCTATAATAAAGCAGGTTGAGCAAGTCATGATGAGCAATCCAGTGAGTGGCACCCTTCCATAGCCTCTGCATCAGTTACTGCCTTCAGGTTCCTGCCCTGTTTGAGTTCCTGTCCTGATTTTCTTCAATGATGAACAACAATATGGAAGTTTAAACCAAATAAACCCCTTCCTACCCCACTTACTTTTTGGTCATGGTGTTTTATTGCAGCAACAGAAGCCCTAACTAAGACAGAGCCATCTCCTAGACCTTTTCCTTGATTTATTTTCTCAGTTTCTTCCTTCAAGAATATATTGTTGGCTTTCTACATATTTGTGAATGTTTCTGTTTTCTTTAGTCAAAAATGTTCAGTTTTAATCCCACCAGGTTGAAAGCAACAGCTGTAAGGTTTCAATTCTCTTGAATGTCTTAAAAATTTGTGACATCATATGTGACCTTTCAAAAATTTTTCATATGCTGCAATAAGAATACGTTCTGTTTGCATTGGGTAGATACTTCTGTTTATGCCTATATGGTTTGCAGTTGTTCAAGAAGAATTGAGGTCAATCATTTTCTAAAATTCTTCCAAAAAGTTGAAGAAATAAAAATGTCACTCCCAAATTCAATTGATTTTGTAAGGCCAAATTACTCTAATTTCAAAGCCAGAAAAAGATGCCACTAGCAAAAGAAACCCAAAGACCAATTTTCTTGGTATACAAGATCCAGGCATCCATAATGAACTCCTAATTCCATAGCCCATTAGATGACTAAGAAGAACTTTCACTGGGAAGCAACACCGATTGCTTAATGGAGGTAAAACAATCGATGTATTATATCATTTTACTATAAGCTGGGATAAAAATTATCTCAGTAAATACAGTAAGAACATGTGAAAGAATTTAGCACACTTTATTGTTAAAAAAAACTAAGAACAAAGGTGACTACTCAGTCAGAAAATGCTTGCCTTGTTGGTGTAAGGAACCAAGATCCATCCACATAACCTACATTAAAAATGCTGGGTATTGTTATAGTATGGGAAGGTGCTATGAAAGCTACCAAAAAAAAAAAAAGAAAAGAAATCTGGAGTCATACCCAGTTGAAAAGCTTATGAACACAACAATAACCAGTTTGGAATGAAATTCCCAAAGGTACAATCCTGGCACTTATATCTTTGGGGGTAAACCAAAGCTGTTTACTTGGACATAAGAAAGGAAGTAATTTGTTCCTGGTACTGTAAACCTTGCCAATTACCCATAGAGCAGAGGCCATAGACCATATTGAAGAACCTAATACTATAATTTTTCTAAGCTAATCTAATTTGTAACTGTATTCTAAATTCTTACCTAGTAAGTAAGTAAATGTATTCTCACCCCTTAAACCCTTATCAAAGAAGCTTCTTTTACAACAGATGAGGCTATTACAGAGATGTACACTGGGAAAAATGCAGAGAAATGGTGATAGGGTCCCCAGTCCCGGATGACATATCGACAATGCCATCTTATATCTAAGGCTTAGGGAAAATCAAAGGAAAGAGAGCAGAAAGATTGCAAGACCCACAGGTCCAGGATGCCTGCTTCAAGATATTGACCTCTAGACATGCTTAAGAAATTAAACCTGTGAAATGTCAACAATATGATTGCCAAGGCAAGACCTGTATAAATAATTTTATTTGAAAATAACTTAAATGCAAATGCTGAAACCCATTATAATGTATAGTTAATATATGCTTACAAAAACATTTTAAAATTCCTTGGTGTTCAAATCAAATATACATTCTAACACTAAGCAACAAAAATCAATTTCTCCTTTAAGTTAGTTACACTTAGAAACAAATGAAGCTTATTTACGCTTATGCTGTATAGTAAAGTGTTTATAATTTGACCAGTACTGTAGAAGGCACTTGCCCCATTAGTCACTCATATAATATCTTCAGAGGAGGCCCTGCCTGGTATGATCTGGTCCCAACTGTATATCTTCTTCTTATCGTCATCAAAAGCATCTCTGTAATATCTGTTCTATGAATGTTAACTATACTTTTACATAAGCATATTTAAGTTATTTCCAAATGCATTTACATTATAATACAGCCTTGTTTAACTGGATATCAACTTTCTCATCAAAGAGATGTAGATGAATTCCATTAGGGGTTCTATAGCTCCTTCTCACAGCCACTCTAGACAACCTGAAATTGCTCAGGATGTGAGAGTAACATTTTTGGAGCCTTTTCTGAACTTTTTCAAAAGACATGAGATCTTGCAGTTGTAAAACATTAGTGCTAAAATTCCATCAGGAAGTCAATGATTTTGAATAACAATCTTAATTCAAACTGAAAGTTAGCAGGGTATATTGATTTTCCTAGAGTACATACCAAGTCATGACATGAAATACTTACAGAGTAATAATAGAGACGTGAGGGACTAAGTGATGAAATGAGTGCTGTAGGTAAACTTGTAAAAAGGCAGTGATAGAATGGCTTCGTGCCACTGAGAGGCTAGTTAACCTTTCATAGCACTTGGATTTTCACAGTGCAGAACAGGATGGGACAGCATTCTGACCTGCTGGACAGCAATGATATTGAATATGTTGTTCTGAACCAAGTGGTGCTTGTGTCACTTAAAAATGCATACTGTGAAAGGTAGGGAATTATGGCCTGTTATGAGAAAGACTCTTGTACTACATTTGTTTGTCCATAGTTGAAAGCAATCTAATGAATTGTAAATTGGATAGATACTGACACCCATATCACTTCTACCATGAACATTGCCTTTCAAGATCCTGAGCAAAAGAAAGATTTTGGTTTATATTCTAGAAGAAATCTTTCAAAGTCAATGTTTTATATGGGGATTTAATGATAAACTAATCATGATAATTTCCTCTGCCATAAATTCTACAATATTTAAACATCATCATTGTAAATAATTCAACATTATAAATGTAAATATTCAATGTAATGTAGACATTTATGCAAAGCAATTCAAATTTTCAGCACCATATAACTCAATGCTAGAACGCTCACCTTGGATGTACGAAAATCTAGGCTCTACCTTCAATACTACAAAAGAGAGAAAAGAAGGAAGGAAAGGGGACAGAGATTGAAGAAAGACAGAGAAGAATGGAGAGAGACACATCAGGAGAGAGAGGAAAAATAAAGAGGGGAGAGAGAGAAAGAAGGGGAGGAATAGAGAGATGAAGAGGAAGAAGAAAGAAAAAGTGAATATTATGAATATTTTTGTATCTATTTTAGGTTATTTTTTCCTCAAAATAACATTTTATTAATTATTAATTTCATACAATGCATTCCAATCATACTTGTTTTCCTTTACCCCAGGTCCCACCTTTTCACACACATACTCAAAAATTCACCAAGTCCAATTTGTGTCATCCTTAGACTCACTGTATCATGGTCAAACTCCCTATGGCCAGCCCTTCGAGCCCCATCTGGCCAGAAACCGTTAACTGGGAAGAGTTACACTTCAGCATCTTTACTGCAGTTTCTAAGGAATGCAAGTTTGGGTATGTTTAACCATCTCAATCTTGATCCAGTCCTACGTTTTCCTCCTCAGAGTAATTATTTTACTAATATGCATCTATATGTGGCCTCCTCTATTCTGTACAACACACAAAATGCATATGTACACACACATGTGTGTATGTATATATATGTATATATATATATATATATATATATACA
Source organism: Dicrostonyx torquatus (assembly GCA_028555095.1). Taxonomy (NCBI): domain Eukaryota; kingdom Metazoa; phylum Chordata; class Mammalia; order Rodentia; family Cricetidae; genus Dicrostonyx; species Dicrostonyx torquatus. The sequence continues at coordinate 2,738,837 of JAQHUG010000125.1, forward strand.
ATGTATCAAGGTTGATATTTACAGATCTAATTCCTTAGTCTGTTTTAAATCCGTGAGCTAAAATTATAAACATTTTTCATCTCCCCCAGTAGCAAAATTCTGAAAAGAGATTGTTTGGTTCACCTTCTTATGAAGTATTTGAGAATTTCTCTGAAATAACTGCATAATAATAAAATTACTGCATTATAATACATGAATAGTATATATCCAGATAATATTGTCCCTAAGGCTCTCCAAAAGAGAGTGCCTTCTGTGTGTCACACAAGACATACACTTAAGTGCACAACATGTAGAAAATGGTCAGATTCTTTCTTGATCTTCACTTTTCTACTTAATGATGCTATTTTATATCAATGAACAAAATATGAACTGTGTCTTTGCAACACTGCCCAGAAGAAACAAGTCCCCTTCATTCTAACCCACCAATTCTCATTAGGTCATGTGAGCCCTGAAAAACCTATAAACAAAATCTTTCCCATCAATTCAAGAGTTACAGGGTCAGAACTACCATAGTTATCTGCTTTACCCTAAAAGGAAAAGACGATCCTCATTTGGAGAGAGATGGGCCAGTGGGTACAGTGGTGGCCATGCGAGCATCAGGACCTAAGTTCAGATCTCCAGCAGTGCTATCAAATGCAGGTGTAGGGGTGTGTGCCAATGGCTGGCAAGTCAGAGATGGGGATCCCTGGGCCTTACTGACCAACCAGTGGAACCTTATCATCAGTGAGCTCCTTGTTCAAATGATAGTGTTTCAGAAAGTAAGGTGGAAAGCAATCGTGGAAAGACACCATAATGACTTTTGGTGTCCTAGTTTCCTTTCTGTTGTAATAAAGTCCCTGAATGAAAAGCAGCTGAATTTATTCTACTTCACAGTCCCAGATTACACTCCATCCCAGCAGAGATACCAAGGTAGCAGGTGCTTTAAAACACCTAGCCACATCCTGTGCACAGTAAAGAGGAGGGAGATTAAATACATGTATGTCTCTAGCGATTAGCTCACTTTCCCTACTCCTTTATAGTCCATATCTCAATCCCCAAATGGTGCCACCCACAGTTGTCAAATCTTCCCTTATCAATTAATGCAATTGATTGTAAACAATCCTCTACAGACAGGACCACAGGCCAGCGTGAGCTTAACAATCCTTACTGAGATGTCTCCCAGGTGATTATAGATTGTATCAATTAACAGTTAAAACTAACCATCATATGTGGCCTCCCTATGCATATGTGTAAGTGAGCACCTGCACATATACCTCACCTGAACGTACATACATATGTATACATATTACCACATGTGGTGGTTTGAATGGGAGTGGACTTCATAGGCTCATATATTGAGTGCTTGGTCTCCAGTTCATTGGGAAGGGTTAGGATGTTTGGGTGCCTGTCTGTTGCTATGATGGTTAAAGAATCTAACCCTGTTAAATTGTAAGCCCCACACAAACTTTTTTCTATAAGTCGCTTGGTAATAGCCTCTTAGCAATAGAAACGTAACTAAGAACACCATGCATGTACATGCACACCAACACAGGATGCTTCTGTGTGCTGTCCAAGGTACATGACTGAGTGGAAAGAGCCTAGGTATGGATTTTGCACTGCAGTTCCCTTATCAGGGTAGCCAGGTAGCAGTGAGTACCTTGTCAGGTCCCAGGCTGCCACTGTGTGTTGTTGTTTCCTTCTGGTTAGTGTCTTTTCCAAGGGAGACATGAACTCAGATTTCCATTTTCTGAGAAGTTTATCCAATATATTTATAATTTTCATAATTTTGATTTACAGGGGGTTAAAATTCAGATAAACTTCACATCTCCTTCTTCTTGGTTGTATTGTATCTGTTTCATTTTCTGATGTCATTAAATTTCCATAAGTGTAAATTTTCAGCTGCATGTTTTTCTGTGTAGCTTATGAAGCTTACATGACTAATGTTATGTTTTGAAGATATTGATTTCTAATGATCTTCAGAGTACTTAATGCTCTGTAAACATTTTATGCATAACTCTCAGTATGTAGTTCATATTGCTTCTCATTTTTCATTTTGAACATTTATTTTTTATGTATGCTATATGCTAGAAGCCATTATAACTGCCTTTGATATAACAAAAGGACAAAGAATTGAAGATAGGAATTCCAGAATTTAGAATATTTTCTTAACAAAAGTTTGAAGCCCTGAGATGAATCTCTGATGTGCTGGACTTCGGAGGCTCAGGCTTTGCATGGTATAAGTACTAGAAGATACTTTCAAAATAACCTTTGGCCCTAGGAGTAACAACATCAAAGTACATGACTGCAGAGCCTGGCTTTGAGCCAAGGGACTATGTGAGTATATGAAAAGATGAGTTTATCTCTCTAAATTTTAGAAATATAGGTAGTTAAACCAACACTTTAGCAACACACTCAATATTTATAAGACACTTTATGGGAATTTAGCAAAAAGTAATAGCCAGTGAGATCTTTTTTATCAGCTGCCCAGAATGTGACCTCAAAACTTATCTAAGCCTGTACGGACACATCTGATGGATAAGGAGAATGGAGAGCTTTCAGCCCTGAAGACAAGACTATGAAGATCATCATCTGAGACTTAAGACAGCAAACTCAGCTACTGTTGAAGGAACAAGAATATTGATGTGGGCTAAAGGGAAAAACACTTTGATGCTAAGGCAATAGAACTTTCATTGCTTCATGTTAACTCTTAGTAGTAATGATTTAGATACGACCAAGAAGTCCAGATCTAAAGGAAGGTAAGATATATGTTTGCCTAGGGACTGTTTGTGCTTGTTTTATCTCTTAATATGCCCAAAGCATTTTAGTTTTATCATAAAAACTTAGGCTAGCATGGTGGGAAGTTAGGGTGGAAGAGAATATATTCAGACCAGGTAGTTGGACTGCTTGACCTTATGAAGACATTGGCCTTCCTGGTAAATGCTTGGTAGTTTTGTAAACAGTATAATTCAAACGTGGGAGGTTAGTTATGTAACTTACATGATCTCATTATGAGGAGCCTCCATTCAGTGGGGGTAAAAATCATGGAAGTCAGGAGCAGAGACCACTGGTGATAAGAAAATTCCAAGAGCCTGTAGAAGTCAGCCCTGGCTACTGGAAGAGCAACGCAAGACATAAGAGCAGTGATAGGCTTCAGGAAAGTAGGGTTGGCTAAACATCCATTCCCAGTAGGAGATGCCAGCTTGTGAGAGTGGGAGAATAGGAATACAAATCCTGAATTGCGGTTCAGAGATTTAGCTGACACAGCAAGGTGTGTAAAAAGAAGTATAGCATGGGTATGTTCAGAGATTTTCTCAACAATAGGCCGGTAATGTATCATCTCCACATCTATCTAGAAAATTCCAGAATGAGACAGTAACTGGTACAAGATTGGAGAGCTATAGTGAATCTTGTACAATATCTCAGATTCCTTTCATAAATGACTTCTTTCAACTTTATTTTTTGAGATTTAATTTTATTACCGTGTGTGTGTGTGTGCGTGTGTGTGTGTGTGTGTGCGCACATGCACGTCCATATGTGCATGTATGCACACACACATACAAACTGGGCATGAGGGTGACCTTAGAGGCCAGAGAAGGGCATCAAGATCAAGCTGGAATCACAGATTGTTTTAAGTCATCCAGTGCAGATGCTGGCCACAAGCACTTGTGATTACTGAGCCATCTCTCCAGCTTCTTCTTTTGATTTTAAACAATCTATGTAGTATTTGTGTTTGTATATATTTATAAAAGATGCCATACATTATTGATTCTAAACTGTAGTTTTCTGGTTTCTAGTCACTGAATATTTCTGAAAAAAAAAAGTGTGGGTTTTATGTAAACTAACATCCAATTCTCCAAGTCACCAACACTAAGTAGGTGTCTACCAGTTCAATGCGACACCATCTATCTAGTGCTATTTTCAAATCCCGAAGTTAAGGGTTCAGCCTTCTAAGGCTCTTCCAACTTTAGGTCCCACTTACAACTTCTGATTCTTCCACAGATCTAGCTGGGTGACTATGCATGAGAGAATCCCATGTCTATACCTTGAGTACTATAATTTGCTCTAGAATGACCCATGGAAATAGGAAACACAGCCTTCTATTATGTTCATTATAGAAGAGAAAACCTAAAATTGCTAGCATAAATCCATGAGGCAATCCGATGGCCTTCCACACACTAGATGTGGCAAGCTTGCAACGCTGCAGTGGTCTCACCAAGAGGAGCGCTACACTATGCTGCATTGCTGTCCTGCAGACATTTCATCACGGAAGTCTGCCACTAATCTTGAATAATTAATCTTCTGTCGTTACAGGGTGAGAGGCAGAGTAGACCATACTCATCCTTTGACCAGGATTGTTTCCTCTGGTGACAAATCTATCTTAAAGCTGTCTAGAACACATCATGGGTCTCTTCACTGGACTAAACTCAGACGTGGTTGAAAGGAAACTGTTACAGAAACAGCCAAAGCTGCTCCTCATGCCCTATCATCCACAGAACTCCAAAGGCTTTTGAAGCTCTGAACTAGGAACTAGCATGCATGCATCTTATTACATCACGGTGTCAAAGCTGTGCTTTTCTGCATTTTCTTCCTTGGTCTCAGTCCTTGCTCTTGTCCCCTCTTACTATACCTCATGGAGTCCACTACAGATGCTCAGACTGTTGGCTGCTGGCAATTCACAGCTGTTCTTTATCACCTAACCAACTCTACTTCTGTCTCAGAGTTTTCATTAGTCCCCTAGAAACACAGTCTGCTCCTTCCTTCCTTCTGGTTGTCTGTGGAGACAACCGAGTTTCTCTTTCTTTAATAGATAGGTATTGATGACCTATTTTGTGTATCCCAATAGGCCCTTTGGTTCATGATTGAGCAAATAAATCTCTGACTGTAGTATGCTTCCCTCTGGATATGGATGTCACAGTACCCTTCAGTATAAAAGACATGCCAATAACCCTTGGCTAAGTCTTTTACTGACTGGAGCCCTGTAAAGGGAGAAATCGGCTATCCCCAGGTTTTATTTTCAAGGCCCAGTATAGATTTGGACCTGTTCTACCTATCAGTAAATGACTGTTTTAAAATAATCACATACATTTTTGCTCATTTTCTCTCGTGTTTAATACGATCTCATGTATCAAAATGTTCTTTGTGTAGCTTGTCTCTGTATAGAGTTTCTATTCCTGTGAAGAGACACCATGATCACAGCAACTCTTATAAGGGAAAGCATTTAATTAAAGTAGCTCACTTATAGTTTCAGAGGTTTAGTCTATTGTCATCATGGCAGGGAGCATGTGATGCTGGTTAAATCTTGACTTATAGGCAACAGGAAGTCAACTGAGACACTTTGCAGTATCCTGAACATAGCAGACTTCAAAACGTGCCCCATAGAGGCACAACTTCTCCGACAAAGCCACACCTCCTAATACGTGCCACTCCCTAGGAGATTATGGGGGCCAATGACATCTCCAGCTACCACAGTTTCATAGGTGCAAATAATTTATAACATACATCTCATTGTTGCTTCTTAGCAACAACAGAAAGCAGTGTTTGGGGGATTGACCAGCTTCCCATTAGCTATCTCTATTTTGGAGAGGGGAGGTTGCTTTGTTTTGTATGCAGTAAAATCATCTCTCACCCGAGATGGTGATTTCTCAGAATTAGAGCATTGCACCTGTTAGCTTTCTACCGCCTTTCTGCACAACACATAACTTGTGTGAATTGAACTCTGATTTTCCTGTTGAGTACATTTGAGCATAGACCACCTTGAGCTGTCAGTCAGCTTGGTCCATAACAGAGTCAGGATTCAGATTCTGAGAGACTAGGATTAAATGCCCCACTTAGTCACGGTCTGGTTATGACTTCAATTAGTTTGATTAAGATTCCTCTTGCCAGCCTCACTTTCCACATGGAAGTGACTACTAATGACCTCAGAATCCTGTGATAGGAAATAGGAACACAATACATTCCGCATGGCAGTTTATCTGACCTGGACCAGGAAAGACAGCTTACTGGTTAAGATGCTCTTGCAGAGAGATTAACCTGGGTTCAGGTCCTAAAACCAGGTCAGACAGCTTGTAAGTAGAGCTTCAAAGGGTCCAATGTCCTCTTCTGGCCTCTCTGGGCCCCAGAACACCTGTGCACGTAGATATACATATAATAAAAAATTAAAATTAAAAGTTAAGATATATTTTCTATAATAAAATTAAAAGTCCTTCTAGGGTATCAGAAGCTGCAAATGTCAGCTAATCTCCCTCCCACAGGTATCTCTTTTTTGAAAGGGATTGGGAAAAGAGATATGAGAATGTCAAATTTTGGTGAGCAAGTTAAATGAAGACATTTAAGGGACAGATTTTAAGTCTCCTCTAGCTCAGCCATAATTATTCAAAGGACCTAGAAGGAGGAACTTGAGGTAAATGCATCATTTAAACAAATTACCTGGGAAATCCATGGAGGCTCCTTGGCTTGCTCCAGGCCTGTAATTAAGACTTGTCTGAATAAGCATTAGTGTTTTTAATTGAGGTATAAGAGGAGGAAGATGAAATGCAGGGAAGGTGGAGCTACCAGCTTCCTCTGGAATGAAAGATCGTTCACTTTAGAGAACACAGTGAGCCTTCAAAAAGTGCTTACAATGGGGAAATTTCCACATTTCCTTTTAACTACACAAGTAACACGAATGTGTAATTATTCTAAAATGAGCCCAGAATTTGCTGCACGGCTGCACTTTATGAAATACTTGAGCTCCCCTACATCATGGAATAAAACTCTGAATTCATTTCTGCTAATTCATGTATAATTGAAGCGGGGTTGGTGAGAAGCCTCTGGAATATTCGCATTATGATTTCGTTGTTCACAGTGCTGTTGTTGTTAAAGGCTTGCAACAACAAGGGATGGTAAATCCATCGGACTCGTAACTTTTATGAACTGCTTAACTGCATAATGAAGTTGATTCCTAAGACTCTGATTGTGAAAGCACATCACTAAGCATGGACCATAAAATATCTTGCTTACTTTTTATATAAATCCACCATAGACAAAAAGAATATTGCAAACACAGCACTCATTTTATGTAGGATGAAGTATAAGTCTAATTTTCACTTAAGAAACCAACAATTTGGGGATGGTGGGGAAATAATTTCTCTCCAATAATTTGAAGCAGAAGTCAGAAGAGTAACATCTTGTATATAATGTAATAAGGGCCACTGATTGCTGAGTTTGTTAGTTAAAAATTGAAGTAAAGCCACACTGAAAATAATCCTGTCTTGAAAGTCTTAGTAAAACATTTGAGACCGCGGCTGCAGAGGAATCTTAGCTAGGAAAGTGCTTACCTTGCAAATAGGAGGGCTTGAATTTGATCCCTGGAATCCTCTCAAATATCTGGGCATATGGGTTCATACTCATAGCTTCAGCAAAGGAAGGAGGGACACAGAAGTAGAAGATCCATAGGAGCCCACTAGAATGCTAGTTTATCCTGTTTAGTGAAGCTAACGTAGAAGGCACTTGAGGAAGGACACTCAAAGTTGTCCTATGGCTTCTACAGGCATACTCACCAACAACTATGTGTTGCCCCCAACACCGACATGCAAATTCCAACACACACAAGAGTTTGGGCCATGTTCTTGCTCCTGTCTCTGCCTCTCAATTGCTTATAAGATAGCCATGATGATTGAATAATCATTTCTCTTACTGACATTTGTGAGATATGAAGAAAATCTTAATAGCCATTATCCAATGATCAAATAGTACTGTGTGATCTAGTTAGAAAATTTCTCCCTAAATTCTTAGTTTAGAAATTCAGCCTTCAGTACAAAACTCCATCAATCCCCATGATCAGATAAATATCTTGAGGGAAACATCAATTAGGTTAGTTAAAGTAAACTGGAGAAAACTCTAGGTTGCAGATATTATCTGATAATAT
>JAQHUG010000125.1:2777181-2805820 GCA_028555095.1 Dicrostonyx torquatus
AAGTGTGTTACTGGAGGTGGGCTTTGACGTTTCAGATGCTCAAGCTAGGTCTAATGACTCACTATTTCTTCCTTCTGTGTGCTGATACAGATGTAGAGGTCTTGGCTTTTTCTCCAGCATCATGCCTTCCTGTGAGCTGTCATGCTTACTGCCATGAACCGGTAAGCCAGCCCCAACTAAATGATTTACTTTGTAAGAGTTGCTTTGGTCATAGTGTCTCTTTACAGCAATAGAACTCTAATCATAGGTCTTTCTGAATTAGGGCCCAGCAGGGGGGTAAATGCAGGTCCTAGCAACCGCAGCAGGTAGTGGGGTTCTGAGAAGCAACAGTACATTGTCTTGAGGTGGGTCTGCCCACTAAGGTTGGTTTTCCATCTAGATCATTCTTCTGTCCTCCACATTAACCCTTAAGGGAGGAGGCAAGGGCATGTAGGAATATATTACATCCTTTAAAGTCCTTATCAACTTATTTCAACTAACTTTATTATCAAATTTTCCAAGGGTGGAGACATTCTTTCATCTCAAAAGTGACAAGTGACAATCTGGTGGAACCAGGATTAATAAATAAAACATGTGCATGCAGACATGCAGAAGCTCATAGCCAAGAGAGAGGGGAAGTTATGACAGCCATAATATGGAGCACAGATGAGATTTGCCCTGCAGTTGGCTTGTGCCCATTGATTTCCATTGCCGAACCTCTAGTAATTTAGATTCACCCTTTCCCTTGGCACTGAGAGGGAGGTACCCTTATAAACGGTGCTTCTTCTGTGGGTGAAATTTCTTCTACAAAGGGGTGGCTGACTCTGTTTCCAGAGTAAGTCTCATGTCTGCATTCCCTTAAGAATCAACTCAAAATACACCTTATACTAAAGAGGCATGTTTGAAGACGGCATATTCTGGCCCCCTAGAGTCAATTTTAATTTTGTACATCTCACTACTCTATAAAAGTTTGCTGAAAAATTATCTCTTGGAAATATATAAGTTTTAAAGTCTTTTAATATGCATACACATATGTGTGAACCTTGGAAATATACAGGTTTTCAAGTCTTATAATATGCATACACATATTGTGAACTTATAAAATATATGATAAACTCCTCCCAAACAGCTGCAATAGAATTAGACTATACTAAGAATGAAAGTATAGATCACAGACTATGTCATAATTTTATGATGAAAATTCAGCCAATGTGGGAATTAGTATAGGTTAACGTTTCAATGCTGGCAAGATGGCTCATCAGTAAAGGGGCTTGCCGTCAAGCGTAATGACCTGAGTTCCATTTTCAGAACCATTGTAGTGGGGGAATTGTTTTTTCTCTAATCTGTGTATATAGATCACACCACACACACACACACACACACACACACACACACACATGGGACAAACACACACCCATGTGCATACACAGAAACGGAATGTTGAAAAGACATTTTTGCAAATAACTTTCTACAGCCACTGTGCAGAACAGTTCCTTTTTGCATATGCCTGTGGTTTTAAAGGTGAAGGCACAGAAGATGGGAAGGAAAGGTTGTTGAGAGCAAAGCAATAAAGCAGAAACTAAGGCAGAACAAGCCATCAGAGCTGATAACACTTAAGTCCTGATTTCAATTCGAATGATTCTTGGCATGCTTGAAGGCAGTTGACATATTGTTCCTCTATTATATTTGTGCTTCATGCTGCCTCTGCTCTTTCAGGTGGAGGAAGCAGAGCTACAAATATGAAAAAGAAAATGCCTTTTTGCAGCATTTTGAAAATTAAAAAAAGAACAAGAAGTGAAAAGTGCTGAAAAGATCTTGAAGAGTGAATCCTTGGTCAAACTTGCAGATCTGACCATTCCTCATAATTTGCACAAACAAAGAGTGCCTTTGGCTGGCATTTTGAGGTCCTGCTTCACTGCTTGCTCGTTCCTGTCATATCCTGTTCCTTGGGTTTGGGAACTAGTTCCTAGAATACATTGCTCCTCAATATTAAGCTTGTATTAGTTATTTGTCTAGTTGCTCTAACAAAATACCTGAAAAAAATAACTCAAGGGAGACAAGGTTCCCCCTAGCTCACAAGTACTTCCCCATCTTCCTCACCAAGCTGAGGGATACATGGTGGCAGGAGCTCGAGAAAGCTGCTTGCACTGCCCCCTCAGTCAGGAAGCAGAGAGGTGAGGGTTGTGTTCAGTTCACTGTCTTTTTGATTCAGTCTGTGACTGCAGTCCATAGAAAGGTGCTGCTCAGAATTAAAGTCTTCTCACTTCACCGGTATGCCCAGAGGTTGGTCTAATTTAGATAATCCGTAATAGACATGCCCAGAGGTTTAGCTCCTAGGATGTCAATATTACCATTGTAGGATCTATCACTCTGCTTTCTTAGTTTCTTATGGGAGTGTTGCAGGTTCTGCTGAAGGGACATGGCATCTTAGGAGGTAGCTCTAGAGGAAACTGACTGCCCCAGACAATGTGTATGCAAGAATAATGTTTGGACATGTCAACCGGGGTCTCAGTAGAAAGGCCCAGAGTGTGCAATTTGGGGCTTATTGAATAGGTCTTAGGGTACTGGTTTCAAAGGTGCTGGTTGGTTTAATATGACTGGTGGAATCTTGATCAACCCTTTTTGAATTTGATCAGGACAGCGAGATTATGCTTATTTCTCACCATCTGCTTGTCCTGTGTGATACTGAAGCTTCTGGCAGTATTCTGAAGACAAGGTACAGGGCGCTAGTTCCTTCCTTTCCTGTAGAAGCTTCTGGCAGTATTCTGAAGACAGGGTACAGGGCGCTAGTTTCTTTCCTGTAGAGCCACACTGATTAGATTCCTTCATCATGCATCCTTCCTACTGACTCTCAAGGAACAACACGGCTGAATCTGGACTTTGGACCCAGAACTCTGTCAACAAAATATAAATATGAATTCATATTTGGACCAATGTAGTAGAAATAGAAGACTAAGATCAGATGTAAATTCATCATTCACTATGGGAACTTCATGTTGGAAATTTTGAAAATGTATTTTTCAGTTATCTTTTATATTTAAAACAAGTGTAAAGGTTAGTTTAACAATATGGAATCCCAGCATTTCCACTATATATGCCCCTCTTCTAATGACATATTTGGCATGTTAGAAACCTGTTAGCACATACTATTCATATATATTCTTTTTCTAACAGTGTGCTTATCAACCTATGACCCCAACTGCATCAGGAAGCATACATATTCCACTTCAAACAATGGAGGAAATTGTTCCTCCTTGACAGCCTCATGGTATTTTAATTTAAAGACATTCTGGATTATAACTGGGAGGTACAGGCAGTTAACCTATCTGGCTTGATTGATTTAGAATGAATGTGTTCTCTACGTGAATTTTGAGGGAAAATCCCCATTTACCATCTTATCCCTGTGATTCACATGATTAAAACTGGTGAAGCAAAGATTGAAATGATCTGAGCCTGTCAATCAAAACTGAGAACCATCAGTTATATATCACATAGCAACCAAACTCATCCTTCTCTTGAACTCAATGAAAAGAGGTCCCTAAGTCATGTGGTTTGCATGTACTCTTGATAGAGTCTTTCTGGTCTATATTGTCAGGTTGCTTTTGAATGAAGTTTTCTTACCACTCTGAAATCCTTTAGTTCCTACTTCAGTTCCTTTACTAAGACAACAAGAACCTGGAAATACGTGGTCCATCTGGCAGATAACGCCTTTGAGATCAATACTAGGTGCAGGTTCATACAGTGCTGATGACTCAGATGTTCGAATGTTCCTCACAACGTTCTCTTTCCACTTGAGCCACTGCTGTAAAGTTTTCGAAGGCACAGACAATGACTCATTCATTTTGATACCTAGGAAAAAGTGATGCAGTTACTCCCACAGAAGGGAACAGCATTGGCTGAAGGATAGAGGCTTCAAGTATGTGAGGAAGCAAACTTTTGCTAGGCAGTGTTAATGACCTGGATGACAAAGTCTTATCATGTGCCTAGGGTCTGAAGAATATTAGAAATTTGAAATACTGGTGGAAAGAATGTAAAGAGGTATTTGGTGTCTGGGAGAGATTTTAAAAAGGCCAAAGACCCAGCAAAGTCATGCATTTGAAGGAAGAATAAGGAAAGGTCTAACATCTGAGGAAATTACTCAAGTGGGGAAAGCAGAAAGCAAAACGCGAGAAGCAAAGAGATTGAAAATATCTGTGTGATGGTTGATTGGATCAATTTGATTGGACTAACAAACACTTAGTGGGGTAGTGAGAAGAAATACATGATGATTGGCTGAAGATGTAAGATAGCCATGCATGCAGGTGTCCACATCCCAAGAGCTGGGCTCCCCACACTAAATAAAAAATGGGGAAAGAGAGCTATCTGATCAACAGTATCCTCTCTCTGCTTCTCGACTGTGGTGCAGTTATCTCCCCGTCCTGCTGCCATGCCTTCTCTGCATGATCACCCCAACCATAAACCTTCACCCTTCAGTTTCTTCTTTCCAAGAATATGGTCATAATGTCTGGAAAAGTAACTGATGGATATAAGAAGGGAATATAAGAATCACTGCCATTCAACTTGGAGCCTAATTCTTATGTAATGTTGAACTCATGGTATGGGACACACCTGCTGCTTACAGAAATTAGGACATCAAATCTCTCAGCAGAGAGAGGAGTCAGTATTGTAGGCTGTTCTCTGGTGAACAGCCCTAGAAAAATTTAGAGACGATATTCATTCATTTGTCCATTTATAACATTGTTTGAAAACTGAGCTGTTACTCTGTAAATGTATTAAATGTGTGCTAGATGTATTGAGGATTGCAAAAGTAAGCAATGCCGAGGAAGCTTAATTCTAACTTTCACTTATTTATTTATATTTAGTGTGTGTGTGTGTGTGTGTGTGTGTGTGTGTGTGTGTGTGTGTGTGTTGTGGGGGTGTTTCTTCATGGAGGTCAGAGGACAACTTACTTGAGTTGTCCTCTCCTTTTTATTATGTGTGAGTTCTAATGATCAAAATCAAATTGTCTGGGCTGGCAGCAAGCACCCTGACCCTCCTCTGCACCACCTCATTGGTCCCATTTAATTTTAAATAGAATATGCAAACGTAGAGGGCAGATAGAAAGAGGCAGAATATAGTTGAAAACATCAATTTTTAATAATGTTTTATTATTGTTATTATTGTTATTAATTATACGTACATGTCTGTATGTGCAGGGATCTGTGGACTCCAGATGAAGGCTTGGGATCTTCTGGAGCTGGGTTGTTACAGGTGGTTGTCAGCTACCCAACAATGATGCTGGCAATTATAAATCAATAGATCTGGAAGCTCCCTGGATCAAGCCATTAGGCTTTCTTACCATCAGAATATGTCACTTTAGGCAACTTAAGTGTCAGGATTTCCCATGTTCGAAGCAATACTGAGTTTGGTTGTTAGCCTTTGGTTAGCCTAAATTCATCCTGGTCCCATATAAGGTTTCTGTTTGTCGCTTATATTTTGCTAAAGAATAAAGTGTAGTCAAAGTAGGCCCTGCAGACACTCTTTACCTCGATGCTTTAAATGGGTATAGGGTAGGGAGTTCTGAAACTGAAGAGATGGATAGCCCAGTGGACAAAGTGCTTGCTGTGCAAATATAAGGACAGCAGTGTCACCCCAGCTGCGTTGTGGAAAGATGGACATGGAGTGTGCACTTGCAATCCTAGTTCTGGGGAGTCAGAGACAGGAACATCTCTGAACCTCACTAGCCAACCAGCTAGAGCATTCCAGCCAACCAGTGGAGCCTCTGATTCAAAAGAAACAAATAGGCAAACCAATAACAACAACAAGAAAAATAAAACAGAGATAGGTCCTGAAGAACGGCACCCATTGTTTACCTCAGGCTTCAGGCACAGGCCCCCACCTGAAAACACACACACACACACACACACACACACACCTGAAGTCCACCTTAGACATAAACTAGAGGTGCTATCATTCTATAATTCTATAAACTGAACAACCCCAAACCTTGACAAACTTCTGTAGCAAAAGCGAGTGGGAGCTCTTTTCCTTGGACAAATTAAATCATGCCCAGCCATCAAACGTTAATTTCTATTTTAAAGTGATAAAATACACGAGCAATCATCTACAAGCATAATTATAGGGTGTAATAAATAGGCAAAGTATAGATGTGTGTGTGTGTGTGTGTGTGTGTGTGTGTGTGTTTTAAATCACCCCCTCTTCAGGATAACTGACTTTGGGAAATTATTCTTGCAGAATGAGTTCTTCCATTGTTGAAAAGATTTCTCTTAAATCTATTCAAATTTACATGAAAAAAATTAAACTGCTTCTGAATCCTAAAGTAATAACTGGATAGAAAGGGAAGACAGATCCATTTTGCCTAACAATGGGTTAGATCCCAGTCATTATGCTGGCAGAACAGGTCTGACTGTCAAAGGCAACATCTTTAGGCACACTTCTCCTACTATTTCTGACATAGACCAGCTATTTTTTCATTTTGTGGATGCAGAGGTAAAATTAGAAGACATAAACTATCTTTCTCTATATGTCTATATCTCTCCACCACGTACTTTGAGACAGAGTAACTCACTGTTTTGGCTGGACAGCCAATGAGTCCCAGAGATCTTTCTATTTCTGCTCTTCCCAAGTGTTAGGGCTACAGGTACTTATTGCCATGCCCAGATTTAAGTGCGCATGCTAAGTGTTTGAACTCAGGTTTTCATCTTGTACAACAAGCACGTTACCCATTGAGCTATTGCTCCAGCTCCATCCCATTTATTTTTACAGTAAACTGTGAATTTTTCTTGAGTGTTCATCCTTGCCAGTTTGTTCTACTGTGACTCTTCAGAAGCAGCATAATGTCCTTAAGAACTGATGCCAGCTGACAGGGAAGCCAGCTGATAGATGTCTTCTTAAGGATAGGATGTAGGCAAGACTCACTCAGCATCTGCGCTTGGCACCATGACAGCCTGCCATGGGTACTGTCACACTGCTCGCCAGCAGGCTGCAGTGCCACTTAAGCTTCTGTTTAGCATGCTTTGCAGACATAATATTCACAAAACAAAATCAACTGAGTTGCTGAACATCCCTGTGTGTCTGCATCTCTCCATTGTGAGGGCACTGGCAGCCACATTAAAAAAAAAAAAAAACATGGCAAAATATTGGACAGGGCCTTTTTCTCCCTTGCTGCCACACTGGCAACATCCCACCTCAGAGACACAAGGGATTTATCTAGGATTTGGCCTTGAGATTTGCGTTGCCCCACAGTGACAGGAAGAATACTCTTTAGAAGACTTTGGTGTCAAGGAGGACAACCTTAGTTTTCCCTCAGGCATTGTGTGCCATCTGAATGAGCTTGCAAGACCGATTTAGCAAAGCCAGTATTTGCATATTTGAGGGATCTGCAATCAGACACACACAGAGCATTTAAAATACAAGTAGACAGCTCATGTGAAAATTTGTCTTGAGTCAGCTTCGATCAACTGATGAAAAGGTTAATATAAGCTGTAAACTTTGAGAAACGCAGTTTACAGAGGTTCATTCATTTACTTGCTGTACAAACATCATTTGAACTTCTGGCATATTGAAGAAATCAAAGCTCAAGGTTTTATATTTGTTAACTTTATATTCCAAAAGACATTTTGGCTTTATAACAGCTCTCTCTCTCTCTCTCTGTTTTTCTGAGACACTGTCTTGAACTTCTGATGCTGGGATTACAGGTACACACTAGCATGCGATACTGGAAATCAAACCAAGGGTGTTGTGCACACTAGAAAAACCACTCTACCAAATGGGCTGTTCTCTCAGTCTGTTTGTTTGTAAATGTAACATTTTATGCAGAATTATATCCACATATAGAAATATTTGTGCATGTGTGTGTACATTTAAAAGATTTTCATTAAACGGGTTTCTTAAAGGCAGTGAATAATAGGAAAAAATACAAAGGAACAATTTAAACTGCAAACACATTAGGGAAGGGGCACAAAATAGTGCACACAATTTCAGAAAATGATGAAGAATGACACTTATATGCAAAGCAGGAAAACAAAAAACAGCAAAGACAAAATAAAGTTAAAAGCTTCCAAAACATGGCCAGTAAACACCACAGAGTCACCAAAATGGAACCATCTGACCGGAAAGAAGATATTCTGAAGGGACACTAGTGCCCTTCCCTTTGGCTAATCACACTATGGAGACAGTAGACCCCAAGTTCCTGGAGTTTTCTCAGGAATCTCAAACTGGGAGAAAGAAAAGGTTGCTAGCTTCACATGAGTCAGGGAGAGTCTGGCAGACCAGAAACAATTGGAACTGAAGAAATGGTGATGGGTTGGGACCATACCTTGGTCAGGACTGCTTAGCTATGCATCCTTCTGGACCCTCTATCTAAAGCGAAATGTCATGCTAAGAACCAGGAGGTGACCTTCTCGGGGTAGGGCCACTGGTCTGGCTTTTGTTTCTTTCTAGTGTGCTCATAGTGAATAAATCTGTTTCTCTGGTTTTCATCATTACTTCTTTAATTCATCTTTTGAATATACAGAGCTTGTTGAAGAGCTGTCAGGGCCCAGGTCCCGTCCCTTAATAACTCTGGTAGCCATGAGAAGGCGCTCTAGTCAAAGAAAGGATGCTGTCCTGCTCAAAGGAAGCTGGGTGTCACAGTGAAAATTGGAGCTCCACCTCTGGGTTCCAAAGCTATTGCCTTCATGCTTATTGTTTATTTGGGTCCCTACAAATGATACCAGTCACAGGAGGCTTGCTAAATTGCCTGAGCAAGGTCAAGGTGAAAGAGAAATTGAGTATTAGTGAAAGACACACTGCTGGTGGTCAAAAGCCAACAACTCTGAGGGAGACTGCAGCCCTCTCCCTGACCACATTTGCTTATAGCTTTATAGGGACAGTTCCCTCTGATTTCAACTCTGCCATCACTTTTTCTAGATAAAGCAGGCAGGTAGTCACTAAATGTAGGAATACAAGACAGAGACAAGGAAGAGTTTGGGTACACAAGAAGGGAGAGGAGTCCCCTGCCTAAAGTCTGACTGAAGCTTCTCAACAGAAGAGAAGCAAGATTTGCAGCACAAATAACAAGTCCTTGCATGGCTGAAGAGATGGCTCAACAGAGCCCCCTTCCCAGCACCCACCGTGGGCAGCACACAACTGCCTCTAACTCTGACTTCACCCTCCTACACAGGTTCACAAATCAAAACAAAATAACTCTCAAGAAAAAAAAAAAACCAGGAGCTCCATTTACAAAGAAAGGCCTGACCAACTCCTCGCAAAACCCAATGGTCTCAAGGTATTTATCTTGTTTCATTGTAATCTCATTCCCTCCTTCAGTCAACCTGTAATCTCAGTTACTGAAGATTGAAAAAGCAGAGGAGAGGTAGGGCCCCCAGAAATCCAGAGAGGTTCTCCACCAGGCACCATGAGGAAGCAGGCAGTGTGTTACACTTTTAAGAGGCCGTACTCTCAGACAGGCCTGCTCTCCTCTTCTGGGCATTTTAAGAAAATTTCCAAAGAGAGCATCACCTCAGCCTGCTGGGAAGCTCTGAAGTCCCTTTCTGGATCACAGCCACGAATTCTGATTTGCTATGAATGGAGGTATCTTAAAAACTAAAGGAGATCCTGAGGTACAGAAGGTTGACAGTGTGGAGCTCCTGTCTGTTCCCTCACTGCTAACAGAAACGGACTCATTCATTAGATATGGCTCCTGGGCCTTCTGCCCCACACATGTGACCGTTTTTGTCTTTTCCGCTCCCAGGTTAAAATAAGCTGTCAATGTCTTGTTAGGTTTTACAAGGCAAATAGACTAGGATGAATGTTTGGTTGTTTAAGGGTCTTGAAGTACACAGAGCTTCTCTGACAGATAAATGCCAAATGAACTTGCCGTTTACCTCAAGCAAAGGCCCTCACAGGGGAGGAGAGGCAGAAATAGTTTGACAGTTTGATGCTAGCATACCAAGAAACCCCTCTGATTGTCCTCTGACCAGGAGACAGGTTGGAAGCCATACCTCCCTAGCACCTGTTTAGTAACAATGACTTGTGCAGAACTGAAGATGTCACCTTGATATTCAGAAGGCCATGCACGGGAACTTGAAAGTTTTGTGGTGTTAGTGCCCCACCCTTCTGAAGGCTTCTATGAAGGCTCATTATTCAGATCAGACATTTAATCACAAAGAGTTGGGTGTCAAGGTCAGAGTCCTCAAGAAAAGCCAGTCTGAAACACTCTGCTACTTCTCAAGTTAATTTCATATGAGTAATAAATCTTAGAAAGTTAAAAAAGAGGATGGGATTTGCTGCATATTAAATTGAGCAGGATATTTTTTGGAGACTCTAAGGTATTTCTCTTTCTTTGTTACTAGAGAAATGCCCAGGGCCTTTTAAGACCAACCATTACATGTTAAACCTGAAAGATACCTACAAATCAAGCTTAGATTGCAAGCATTATGTTCTAAATATAAAACTAATTGTCAACATTCTCAACAACAAAAACAAGATTTTTTGGTGACACTGCCCCTTTCTGCTCTTTGAAGACAGTACGCTACACTAGGCAGCGTGTATTTGGAAAGACCAAGGTGTGTACATACCATTTTAGCTGCTTTCTTGTTGCTGTAACAAAATTCCTGGGCGTTGGAGAGATTAAGGAAGGAAAGGTTTATTCTGTGGCATGGTTGAGAGTGCTGTCCATCATGGTGGGAAGGCATGGCGACAGTCAGGGTACATTCCTGGTCAGAAGGCAGAGACTGGTGAAAGCCTGCGGGCAGCTTACTTTCTCCTATTGTTATTCATTTCAGGTCTCCAGCCCTTTGCACTACCAAATTTGGGATCATGGCATATGACCAAAATAAAACAGGTTCAGCCATCTATTCTCAATAAGCCAGTCAGAATAGTCAAATTCATAGAAAAAGAAGGAAAACGATTTACTCAATGTGGAAACCCTGGAAAGGGGGATATCCTGTGACTCCTTCTTGTAAACATTCAGGGATCTGAAATGATAATAAAGTTTACAAAGATGGCCATGACGTGCACTTCTAGGCAATAGTGTGCTGTCCTGCCTGTTTGGTTGGAAGTGAGACCCCAGCCCCCTGACACCCCTATATCCTAGGAGTCTGGGATCTTTGGTTGGGAGCATCACCCCAGCCCCGGGCATCCATTTCAAGCCTCCTCCCCTGGGATTTGCCTTGGTCTGGACTCCACCTCGGGAAAGCCCGCCAAGCTGTGACCCCTCCCCAGGGAGGGTCAGGACCACTCCCACAGGCTATTTAGGCTGCTGCCAGAGAATGAACACGTGGTCTCCCCTTCTCGCTCTCTTCCCCTCGCCATGCTTCACTGGTGCCATCTGGGAGTGCTGCATTAAACACGGGCATCTTTTATTCTAATTTGGTCTGAGTGGAATGATTTGCATTGGCAGAGAGTCTCTTCTAAGAAATATTCCTAACACTGCCTACCGCAGTTGCACTGCTGTCTCTGTAAGGCTGCTACAGAAAGAGGAATTTCTATTCTATCAGGTCCTGACTTTTCTACTCCCAGCCTGAGATGGTAAGGATTGTGGGTATATAGAATTGTAATTTCTTGGAGTTCATTGTTTTGACAGGCTTATAGTTAAACTGTTTCATTAAAATATATTCATTTATGCCAGGCTGGTTACAACTGGTAGGTGCTGTTCACAGCTCAAGTGGATCCTCCCTCCTCATTCACAATCTAGATTGTCCCTTCACAGGACTGCTTAGAGGCTTGTCTACAAGGTGATTCTAGATATGCCAGACTGACAATCAACATTACCCCTTACAACGTAGGTACATATGTGCAGTGCAAACTACACTTGGAGAAAGAGGACATGGGATGTTCACGTCTACGTGGTCCTTACAAGGGCAGACCAGGAAGGAGCTTTCTGTGCCTTCTCATTTATTCACCATGCGGCAATGGGGACAGTGATGTCAAAACCACTTTGCTATTTTTGTTTTATAAGTGATGTACCTGAGGCTAAAACATGTTTTACAGGCTTCTTGGGAAAGTGCAGATATCCAGGGGCACAACTAAGATTTAAGGCAGTCAAAGCTGGGGAGACAGCTCCGTTGGTAATGTGCTGCCAGGTGTTCCGGTTTCCTTTATGGCGCTGGGATAAAGCACTCTGACCAAAATCTACACAGAGGAGGAAAAGGTTTATTTCAGCCTACAAGTCACTGTCCATTATTGAAAGAAGTCAGTGTAGCAACTCAAGCAGAAACTCAAAAGTAGCCCTGCCTGCTCTTCCATGCAGAGTTACCTCAAGCCAGAGAACTTGTTCTCAATCAAGGAATTACAGTTGGAACTCAGAGGATGCCGCTTGTAAGTTGGCTCACAGGCTAATGCTGAGCTTCCTTTCTTATACAACCAGGTCCATGTTTTGAGGAATGGTAGCTCCCACAGTGGGCTGGGTCCTCCTACATCAATTAACAATCAAGACAACCCCCCACAGAGATTCTCACCAGCCAATACGATCTGAGAAATCCTTCATTTCTTATATAATTGTAGATTGTGTCAAGTTGACAGAGCTAACGAGGATAGCACACAAGCATGAGGACCTCAGTTCCCACGTAGGTAAGAAGCCAGTCTTTTGCATGTAGAGCCTCCACCACTTTCCTTAATTACCCATGTGAGACTTTGTCTTCTTCGTCATTTGAAGTTCACTAATGTCAGCATCTTGTCAAGATCATGCAGAATCAGAATGGCAAGGCCGACTCTTTATTTTCTCCAAGACTTGCCCTCAGTGTGACACTTAGTTTTACCATTTTGATACTGCTTATCATTGCTGTATACTTATTGGCTATTTCTCCCATCCTGTGTTTGAAGAACTTGACCTGATTTCAAGAGCAAAGTTAATTTCAATAGGTGGTTGCAATTGGTCTTTTAACCCCAGAAATGTGAAGTCACTGGAAATGGAGTTAAAGGGATTTGTCCGAAAAGCAAATGATGGAGTCTATGGAAAAGAATGAGAAATAAAGACAAGAGAAACATCACAGAGGAAGCTGAAGGTTTCTCCTGTGCAGTCTTATGAATGGTGTGTGTGTGTGTGTGTGTGTGTGTGTGTGTGTGTGTGTGTGTGTAATAAAATACCCCGGCCAAATAAAATAACATAAAATAAACTCCTCAGAGAAAGGTTTTATTTTGGCTTATAATTCCAAGCTACAGTCCATCAGTGCAGGGAAATCACTGTGGTAGGAGCATGAAGCAGCTAGTGACATCACATCCAGAGTCGAGAGCAGAGAGAAATAAATGTATCCTACTTGGTCTTAGCTGTTATTCTCCACTCACATGCAATCCAGGGCACAGCCTGTGAGATGGAATAGCCTACACTCTGGTTGGGTCTTCCCACCATATCTAACCGAGCTAAGAAAGTCTCTCATAGGTGTGCCCATTGGCCAACCTGATTTAGTTAATCCCTTATTAAGACTTCTTCCTATATGATTGTTGGTCATGTCAAGTTGAAAATAAAAACTCGACTTCACAGTGATTTTATAGAGATCGAGATGCCAAGCACAGGCAGTATACTAGAAGCAGAGGCTAACAGTGTCTTCTTACATACTAAATTTGGTTTGTTTGTCAAACTTTTAAATGAGAGTGGTGATTAGGCTGTTGATGTACTAATGTCATGCCCTATTGAGGACTTTCAGAACAGAAATCTGGGGGAACTCTTAGGGCAGAGGATGCACCCTCAGTGGTAGAGTACAAAGCTCTGAGTTTGAGTCCAAGTACTCATGAACTGTTCTCAGTGGTTTATGCTGGTAATGTCAGCATGTGAAAGGTAGAGGCATGTTAAGTTTGAGGCCAGCCAGGGCTAAAGCTCTGTACCATTAAAAAAAGAAGAAGAACTGGTAAGATCAATGATAAATTTAAATTTCATACAAGCGCATGTCCTATAGTTAGGAGTACTTTAGCCTTCAACATGCATCCTTGTTACTTCTGCCCATGCTATCTGATTAGCATACATGCCCATAGGAGGTAAAAAATCTATATTCAGAGAAAAAAATGTATTTAGAAAATAGGAAGAAATTTATTTTCATTGGTTGCCTATCTACATACCTTAAAGACTTCATTTGGCAAGAAAAGAACAGATTCTTCATAAAGCACACTTTAAGGGGCATTGCTGGGATGTTTCCGATTAGTCCTTTAAAACATATTTCACTGACATGGAAGGAAGATGTAATATGCTGAGACTTAGCACTAGAGCTGTGGTTGAATTGAAGCATAATGATATTGTTACAGGAATCATAACGTGAGAGTCGCTCAATGTAGAAGCCCAAGCTTCCACTGAGCAAGTTAGCCAAGATCCACTAAATTATCACCAAATATAGATCAAGTACAGTGCCTGGAACAAACAAATTAAGTTCCTTTCCTTGGTGACAGTATCAGTGTTATGTAGATACAACTTTACGGTATAGATCAAATCTCACCAGGAGTAATATGAATCCACTCAATAAACTATAAGTGTAAACCATTCTACAACCGTCAGCCCCAGAACTGTAAAAGGCAGAATGTGAAATGTCTGTACAGGAAATATCTAATGACGTGAAACCATACCTCTGTATGAGTCTATCAGTAAATGAGTCTCAGAATCATTGGTAAAGAAAACAAATGACAAGTTAAGCAACACAAATTAGATAATATCTTTTTCTTAAGTGGCCAGGTAAGTCATACCAACCTTTAGGAACACATCATTTCAGTCACATCAAATTCTTTCAGATATTAGATATGAACATGAGACGTGTTCTCTAAGATGTTCTACATAAATAGTAGGTCTGCATGGACAGGGGGGATATAAGAAACAAAAGATACAATTTTATTAATAAACTTAGAGAAATTAAAAACTGTTAATTGAGGGATCCCTGAAAGTGTCATACAGGGAAGCAAACCAGGCAAAGAAATAGGAATGAAAACCTAGGACAGATGACTTTGTCAACCTGGATCAGACTTCAGGAAGGCTAATAACTTGTGGTTTATCCTCAATGTATTTAAGGTCAGTATAGTTTAGAAAAAAATTTTCTGGTGTAATACAATTCCTATTGCACAAAGAAGTGTAATTACCCTGACCTAGGGCGTGGTTGCTTGCTTTTGGACATTAAAATGGCCCACAGAGGTGTATCCTCTCTATCCTGGCCACAGGTCAGAGACTTCTAGTGTACTTCTGCTCCTTCTTTTGAAATAGGAGGTTTGACCTACAAAGTGATTGCCTTTAGGATAGTTAGTCTAGGGTGGGTTCACTGCCTAAACAACAGAATGCTTTTCTCATGAATTAATGACCTGATGTCTCAAAGTACTGAAGTAACTAACTGTTCAAGTTGTCTTTTGTATCATGTTAAAACAGTCTTTTGCCTTTCCCTTTTTGTTCGTATTGGGGTATAAAAGTTTATGGAAAATTAAACATGGGAGAACCCAAAACTCAGAACTCAAAACTCAGGAGCAAGAACTTAGGATGCAGGAGCCACTGAGTTGCCCTCCTGATATTATCCTGTGTCTCTGTAATTCTTTATTTCTCTTTCTCCTACCTGACATCTCTAGTCCTCATGCCGCTACCTTAAAATGTGCAAACTTATTGTGACTAGGATCACAGCAGAAGCCACCCCAAAATGGTAATAAACTCTCATCCTTCTGGAATCACAAGCCCAAATAAACCCTTTCTTCTGTAAGTTGGTTTAATCATGATATTCTATCATAACAATTAAAAAACTATATACAGTGTCCATCCATGGCCAACAGAAGCTTCCTTTACTAAAAATGAGATCTGCATATCTCTCTTGGCACAAGGATAAGCATTTAGAATGCAGTAGAAAATCATACTGGTCTAGGAAAGTGGCAGTAGTAGGCTCTCCTCTAGAGTCCATGATCTCAACAGCCATCGGTTGGTGAGGATTGCAGTACCAGGCACAATACCCTCAACGAGCAGGCCTTAAATCCAATTAGAGGACGGTTGGCTAGCCTCAAGATACGTCTCACTATTACACCCTTAAAGGTGTCTTGACTTGTTGATAATTGTTGTGGTTCATAGGCTCTACAGTTATTTATTATTTTAATTAATATTTGCAATTAATTGTTTTCTACTATTCCTCATGGGGAAGGCTTCCAGTTCAGTTCCACCTCTATTCCTCCAAGTCCTGGTATTTAAAATGTGCTATCTTCAGCAATTGGGTTTCACATTTAATTTCTGGGAGCAAGCAAGGGCAATAACAGTAACTTCTATCATTTTGGGAATCTCTTTGACTTCCTCTAAGGAACAATCTAAATATGCATTGTAGAATAAAGATAAAATGATGTTTACTTTATAGCATTTTCAAGCATCGGTTGTGTTATTTGTCCTTCTTCCTCCTCCCTTCACTGTCTGTATTGGTTCTCTCTTCTCCCTTCCACCTGATCTTCCATTTTCACACTCCTCCACAGCATCTTTGCTCTAGTATCCACATCTAGAGCTGCTCCTCCCCTCTCCCCATAATCTGTCTTGATTTCCCTTTTTCTTTCGAGTTACTCCAGGTTATGTACTGATATTCAAATAAGGGCGAACACTTGGCATCTGTCTTTCCATGTCTGAGTACTTCACTCAGTATAACATGCTCAAATTCCATTCATTTACCGGCATTTTATTATTTAATATTTCTTTACAGGTGAATAGAATTCCACTGTGCATATGGACTGCATTTTCATAATCAGTTGAAGGACACTTAGGTTGTTTCTACTTCCTATGCAATTATGAATACAGTGGTGATGAACTTGGATGAACAGTGCTTTTTATAAAATGCCTACAATAATCGAATACCATGAGATACAAAGTTCTTCACTATTACCTTACCTTAAGGACAATGCATTTCAGGCTCATATCTCCAACTGAGAAATCTTAGTTAATGAGCTATGAAGAACAGGAGTTTCACACTGTGTAATACAACACACAATTAGGAAGTCCAGTTCTCCTTCTGGCGTGATGAGCGGCTGCAATACAACCAAACTAAAACTTGATGCCAGCTCTCCCCTCTTGGCTCAGCTATTCCAGTAGCGACTCATCTTATAACATCAGGAGAGTGTTACAATAATTAGCAGAAAACCAAGGTTGACTGGGTTAGGCATGCTACTCTCAAATTTGAGTATTTTTTAAAGGTTTATTTTATTAATTTATGTATGTATTTATTTGGTTTTTCAAGACAGGGTTTCTCTGTGGAACAGCCCTGGCTGTCCTGGAACTTGCTCTTGTAGACCAGCCTGGCCTCGAACTCACAGAGATCCTTCTGCCTCTGCCTCCTGAGTGCAAGGTTTAAAGGTGTGTTCCACCACCACCCGGTTAAATGTTTATTTCTTTAACCATGCATATGTATGTATGTATGTGGTCATGAGTGCAGGTGCTCCCAGAGACCAGAAGAGGCCATTGGATCCAATGGAGCTGGAGTTACAAGTGGTTGTGAGCCACCTAACTTGGGTGCTGAGACCATAACTTGCATCACCTGGAATAATATTGCAGTAGTTTGAAAGAAAATGTCCCCCAAAAGAGTTGCACTATTAGGAGCCATGGCCTTGTTGGAGTAGGTGTGGTCTTGCTAGAGGAAGTGTATCACTGGTGGAGGTAGGCTTTGGAGTCTCATATATGCTCAGGGTATGTTCAGTGAGACAGGCCACTTCCTGCTGCCTATGAGTCAAAATGAAGGGCTCTTAGCTTCTTCTCCAATACCGTTTCTGCCTTAAGGCCACCATGTCACACCGTGATGATAATGGACTAAATCTCTGAAACTGTAAGCCACCTAAATAAATGTTTTTACTTTCTAAGAATTGCCTTGGTCATGGTGTTGTAGGAGGTCCCTTGTTTGTTCCCTGCTGCTCAGCCCCAAAATATCCACACAGAAACTATATTATTTAAATCACTGCTTGGCCAATCACTTAAGCATATTTCTAGCTAGCTCTTATATCTTTGGTTAACCCATTTCTATTTCTTTATATTTTACCACGAGGGTTGTGGCTTACCAGCAAGATTCCATCTGGAGGCTGGCGTTCCCTTCTGGTGGCTCCATGGCATCTCTCCTCTGACTCTGCCTACTCTCTGACTCAGCCTGACTATATTCTGTTAAGCCATTGGCTGAAAGCAGCTTCCATATTCACTAACCAATAAAAGCAACACATACACAGAAGAACTTCCCACACCAGTCACAGTACCTCTTCTCAGCAATGAAATCCCAAGGCAGGCAACAAGCACACTTAAACACTGAGCCATTTATTCCGTCTCAAACTTGTACATTCTTTAGACTTATCTTTGGAGTTTATTAAATCAAATAATTATGAGTCCAGCCATGAATTTCCATATTGGTAGATCTTTGGCAATCCTAAGAGATACTATTTAAAGAAAGCTTGAAGGTGATGTTGAGTCTGAAGCTGTTCATCTGAAAGAGACATTAAAAGGTATTGTACACGTTTGAACACAGACAGCATTGATGAAGTTTCATGTGGAAACCAATCACTTCTGAAGCAGTAGAATAAACTAAGATGAACATAATTAAATAACAAAGGCCATCAAAAATCACATTAAAGAATTGGTGAAGATATAGAAAATCCAAATCGTGATAGTGATTCCAGATACAGATTTATGCATGGATAAAATTGCAATACTTTAAAGCATTGGCATTGCAAATCACTAGGAGAGGTGAACGTTCTCACATTAAAACAGGAATAGCTATTAAAAATAGAGTTGGAAGGAAATTGGGTTTGGTAGCATATACCTGGAATTCTAACACCTTGGAGCTGGAGGCAGGGACATCAGGGGTTTGAGAACAGCCTGGGTTGTATTAGATCATGACTCAAAAAATCAGCTGGTTGATCTTGCAATCCACCTGTGGTAAGCAGAGCATAATTTAGGAACAGCTAACTGGTCCCTCTGTGTGCCAAGGAAAGATAGAAAACAAGAAGAGAAAGTAGTACAAAGAAGAGGAAAGGGAACCAATTTGTTATTACTAGTACTGTGACATCTGATATAAATTTTAATAGAGTGAATTAATATCTGAATGGAATAAATTAGTTTCAGTATTTATAGACACTGTTTTACTGATTTTGACAATAACTAAATGTACAGAATAATTCTGGTTTTAGGAAGTAAATATTGAAGTATTCTGTAGTAAAAGGATATTATGTCCTCCATGTACTGTCAGTAATTCAGGAAACATAAGAGAGAACAGGTGTCAGGTTTAGAATTGGGGCATAATGTAGTTTCAAAATATCAATATTGGGCAAACTTGGTGAAATGTATATGCAATATTTTGTACTACTTTGCAATTTATCCTCCTTTATATTCAATCTTTCTGCAGTTTGAGACTCATGATTTCTGTAAATTATAGGAAAACTTGGTCAAAACTTTTTAGTGAATATTGATTTTTTTAAAAAAATTTCTTTATCATCTATAATTCTTATTAAACATGTCAAAAACTGTCAATATATATTGCATACTTTTTCAACTCTTTCAACTATTTCTTTTGTTCATAGGCTTTTGGATAGTATTGTGCCCTGTATTCAAAAAATTTGATTTACATATGGTAGTTCTAAAAATTTTAGATGCAATTATTTTTCTTGGGCATGGTCTCATGTAGAACAGAATTTCCCAGAACTTATTTTGTACTAGATCATAACTTTGAACTCCTAATCCTCCTGCCTCTACCTCTGGAGTTCTGGGATAATAGACATGCGCCACCACACTCATTTACACTGTGCTGGTCATTAAACTTAGGATTTTGGTTATGCTAGCCATGAGCTCTGCCAACTGGGCTGTATCCCTAGTCTTTAGAACTCTCTATAACTCTACATGAGTGCTTATATTCTTACATTTAAAGGAGAAGTTACCTCTTATTTAATTTAAAGAAAGCTTTTTCTTCCTACTTAATCTAAATAATCCCTCCTACTATTCATAAGGCCTAGAGTTCAAGCCAATACAACCAACCAGACAAAACAAATATGGTCAATGTCCCTTTTCATGCCCCTTCTCATTTTAACTGTAGCTATTTTCAATTTGATTTATTTACTTTAAATAAATATTACATTATACTACGCATTGGTAAACTAAGAATGAAGAATTGTCTAGTTCACTACCTGTTTTTGTAAATGAAATTTTACTGAAATAGCCAGTTGTAATGGTCTGCAATCTTAGATCTCAAGCAGATGATGTGGTAGGATCCCAACATCGAGGCCATCTATGGCTATATTTGAGTTGAAGCAAACCTCGGGTACACAAAAACATCCTGTCTACAGAAGAAGAAAAGTTTCAGTGTAAAACAGCTATGGTTTGTAACTTATATGAGGTCAGGAATGGAGTACCTAGGCGCAAAAGAGAAAGCGAGGTGTTACTTAGGAAAAACGATTCTATTGGCTTCAGGTTTCGGCTATCACACAGACTTCTCGCAGGTAAATGTTGTCAGGATCCAGGCACCAGTTGGCACACCTGAGCCACATATGGGTCAGAATAGATACATGTGCTGGTGGCTGTACAGTCACACAGAGATAGGCACACAGTTGTATGGACAGAGGCATACACACAGACTTGTGAAAGCAAAGATGAAGGCTAAAGGCTTCTGACCTCACAGGCATGCTCATAAAAAACCCACACAAAATGGCATTCTGTCAGGAACATATACAGCACAATCCATCACTGCTCATGTTGCAGGTTCCTGAATATTGGGTGTCAGCAATTTTGTGCTTCCTTATAGTTCTTTTGATGCCATTGTTCACCCTTGGCTCATGTCAGATATTCACATCAGTACTATGTTGGCAAAATATTAACTGTCTCTTACAGCCCTCTGTTCCCTGAGATTTACAAATTGCTCAGAGCTGCTTTAAACTTGCAGAGTTGACTTGTGACCAAGACTTGTCATAAGTCAAACACAAGTTGACCCGTGACAGTTAGCCTAAAGGGTTTATTATCAATCCCTTTACAGAGGCTTTCCAATAATTGATTACACGGTTATAGATCACGACTGTATCTGTACTAATGTTGATAGGTGCTGTAATCTGACACTTAAACCAAAAGTCTCTGAGTATTTACCCACACATCCCTTAGGTCAATATCTCCCGTTTAAATGTTCTGTCATAAAGAGACATCATCCATTTATTGTCAAATAATTCAGAACATTTCAAAGAGAGATGCTTGATTTTGGTATCACCTGGGTGATGGTCCCGTGGACATGCCTGTGAGGGAGTCTTTTGATTACATCAGTTAAAGTAGGAAGATGCAACTGTGGTGTGCATGGCACTAACCCTTGGCTGGGATCGAGGGCTAGAGGAGTGGAGCGATGGAGCTGAGCAGCACCTTGTACTCATTGTTCTCTGTTGCTCGCCTGGGAACATGATCAGGCCCTTCAAGGTCCTGCTGCCTTGACTTCCTGGCTGATATTCTGTGCCTGGAATTACATCACAATACATTTCTCTCTTTAGTTGTTTTTGGCAGGAAATTTTATCACAGGAACAGGCAAACAAACTAAGACACTGGCTTTAATTCTTGATACAGATTAAGTCTTATTTCTTCATGGTTTTTCAAGAGTGTTTTGCACATTGTTAAGTCTCTACTTTGCTGGTTTTTGGATCATATTTGTAGTTTGCATATAAACATGATAGAGTTTAAACACAAACATGACAAACATGACCTGACATATATGTCAAACCTAATTTTGATTTTAATAGTGATTAAATGTAGACCATACTTAAAGATTAGTTCAGACTTTTCTTTTATCTTTTTGTATTATCCTCTGGGAGGCTCTGAACAATGCTTTCAGCTTCACATTTATATGTACTGTAAAACTTTAAGACAGTTCTGAAGCCATTTCTGAACCTTTCAGTACTTCCCCTCCTCCCCTGGGAACCAAGGACATAACAGCTATACATGCGCATACTGAGATGCTGGGAACTTTCCATCTCCCTGAATAGGGGCAAGACAACCCTTAGGTGTTGACTCAGTTACTGATGTTTTGACTCAGGCCCTGGGAAAGGGGCAAAGTGACCCTCAGATGTTTTCCCCTTACCTCATCTGATCTGGCAACCACTCTCCAGCCAATTATTGGCAATAGCCCTTTTGAATAAACCAATCATAATAGCTAAAGAACAACCCCCAGACAGCCCTTCTTTCTGTGGGTTTTCCCTTTTAAAAAGCCTGTATCAACTATTCGGGGTCTTTCCTAGCCTCCTGAATGCTAGAAGACCCTGTCATGATAGAATTAGTAAAATCCTCATGCATTTACATCAGTTGTGGTGAGAAATGGTTTCTGGGGGTGTCTCCTTCTCAGTGATTGGACTTAGAGTTCAACAATGTATACACACATGTATATGTGTGTGTATACATACATATGTACGTACATGTGTGTATATATGAACATATATATATGTAAAATGAAATTTTTCCAATAATTCTTTGGGGTTCCACAAATTACATTTAGGGTGAAGCAAGACAAACATGCAGTTAGAATTGAAAGTATGTGGTAACTTACCCCCATCCATGTACCTGAGTAGAGCAGTAGTACTCACATTAAGGTGATTTTTGGAAAAGCATATGCAAGGGTGTGTGTGTGTTTCTGGAGATATGTGCGTGCCTGTGGAGGCCAAGATTTGATGTCAGGAGTCTTCCTCAATCACTCACCACCTTACTTTTCAGGATAAGATCTCTCACTAAACCTGGAACTCATCTATAAGGCCAGACTGGCTGACTGGTGAGTGTGGTGATATTCCTGCCCCTGCCTTCACAGCCATGGCAGTAAAGATGGTTCTTACCACACTCAACATTTTATGTGTGTGCTGGGATCAAACTCGGTTCTCATACTGCCTGGCAAGCTCTTCATTAACAGAGTCAGCTACCCAACTCTATTTTTATTTCCAAAACATGGGCAGCCTAGATTCTAATTTGGTGCACCTGACATTAACTTAAGTAAATTTTTACCAAAACTTAGTGGATGCGACAGTTCAGATCTTAAATACTATATAAGAGCCCATGTGTTAAAGGCTTGATTCTCACTGTGGTACTGGGCAGTACTGAAAATTTTAAGAGGCAGCACTTGACAGGATATTATCAGGTAGTGAGTGTGATGTTCTCAAAGGGGACTCACTGTTGGACCCTGCCTGCTCTCTTCTGTTTTCCGACTGCCTCTGAGACAGAGTAACCTTCACCATGATAAACTCCCTAAATGAGGCTCCATCACAGGCTCCAAGCAACTGGGACAATGTGTCAAGAGCTGAGGTCTCGGTACTGTGCACAGGTCAATCCTTCATAAGCTGAAGTCTTGGTACTCTGCACCTGGCAAACCTTGTCTCTCTTCTAACTTTTTCAAGTTACTGAATCTTAGGTGCTTACTGCAACAATGGAAGCCTGACCAGTTCAGCAGGAATTCCAACAGATGGGTCCAGGCTAGGATGGTTGATGGAGTCAGGACCTGTGAGTGATCCTAGAAGTATCTACTGTGGCTTCCAACAATGTACAGAGACATTTGTTTGGAGTCACAGTTAATTAATTTCCAAACAATGAATCATGAGCATATCAGCTTCAATCTGTGCACCATCAGGAAGTTCTCCACCCCATGGAGATGGAGTGACATAAACAAGGCAGTTTAGGATACAGTTTTCCTTTTCTTGTCTGCATAACTGCAATTCTCACCAATAAATCCAGTCTTCCGTGAACAGTTGCCAGATATGTGTCTGTTTTCACTGAGCAAACACAGAAGTGTGGCACTCTAAATCAATGAAGTGAAAAAGCAGTATATTCAGTAGCCCCTAGATTTTTCAGTACTGATTTTAAGTTTTATTTTTCCCTGTTATCTGCAGATGCACCCATAGAAGGAAAAGCTCTTCCAAAGAGGGATTTTTAAAAAATCTTATGTGTATGTGTGTGTTCATGTTGGTATATGTGAATGTGGGCACTCACATGCATGACACATGTGTAGGGGTCAGAGAACAACTTTCCACCTGGCTTGAGACAGGGTCTCATTTTGGTTGGTCATCAATACATACAGCAGGCTAAATATTCTCCTGTCTCCATCTCTTTGCTCACTGTAAAGGCACTGAGATTTTGGACTCCTGCTTGTAAGTCTGGCTTTAAGTAGGTTCTGGTTTCTGAGGATCTGAATTCATGTCCTGTGCATTACTCACTGAGTCATGAAAAGGAAATTTTAAACAATATTTCTGGATCTATGATTCATACAATTGTGTGCTGGTTAACTGTTATCCTCTTCACATAGACTCTAGTCACCTGAGAAGAGAGAATTCAGCTGAGTAACTGCCTGCATCAGACTGGCTGTGGGCATGTCTGTGGGGCATTTTCTTGATTAATGATGATTGACGTGGGAGGGCTCTGCCAACTGCGGGAGGTGCCATCCCTTGGCAGGTGTTCCTGTCTTGTATAAAAAGCAAGATGATCGTGTTATGGGGAGCAAACCAGTAAGCAGTGTTCCTCTGTGCTTCCACCTCTATTGCTGCTTGTGTTTCTGCCCTCACTTCCCTCAAGATTGACTGGGTTGTGAAAGGAAACCCTTTCCTTCCCAGGTTGCTTTTGACAGTGGTGTTCTGTCATGGAAACAGGAAGAAAACAGTATGCTATATTTCACAATTAAATGATTTTTATGCCTATGGATTAGTCAGACTTTCCTATTTGCAAACATTGTTGAAATAAGTTAAACAAAAGTCATGTTTATTGAATGACTAAATCTTGATTCTGCTTTCACCTTTGCTTTTTGCCACAGTGAGTGGCCTTCATATCGCTGTTATTCCACCAATCATTCCATGAACTAAGGATCGATTCTTAAAAACATGAGCCTGTCATGTATATTTCTCATTCACACTAGGCAGGGACCATATGAATAACTGGTATTCTTAAATTCCATGCATAACACAACATCAACTAATGATAAAATAATAAAAATGTTCTCTTTTAACATAGTATATGTAATTTCAAAATTCGATATCCACAAAAGATTAGAATTCAAGCTAAGCGATTCTTCCAGGAGGAATTCTTTGTCTTTGACATTGTTTATTACTGATGAAACTATGTACATATATATATATATTAAATACATAAAAGTTTTTGTAAGTGTGTGTATATGTATGTGTCGTATACATAAAAGTGTATGTAAGTGTGTGTATGTGTGTGTGTATCAGTGTCATTGTTTATTTTCCTTTTGCTGCGATAACATATTGTGGCAAAATCAATGTAAGTATGAAAGGGTTTATTTTGTCTCCCAGTTCAAGAGCATACCCCACTATGGCATCATGACAAGAGTCCTGGTGGGGAGAAACTGAAGCAGCCTGTCTCATTGCATGTACTGTTAAGAAGCAAAAAGCAATGAATGATTAAACATTGCTTCACAGGTTTGCCCAGTGGTCACCCTCCCAGGTGACTCTACATATCATCAGAATGACAACCTGCACAGCCAGCATTAGCATCATCATCATCATTTTTAAATTCCTCACAGAGAATGTAGCCTATTGTCTGTATATGAGAATCACTTTACCCTACAGCCTACTTTTGCCAATAGCAATTTTGAATAAAATATTATATCTATTTTAAAATTTTCATCCAGTTATCTATTTTGTGTTGGACATATTTCCTTACCTACAGTTTTCCTCTTCCCACCCCTATGCTTTACATTTATCTCCTTTGTTTCCCTAGACAATTTTAAGTCTATATTTATTTTATGTGTACATGCATGATTTTATATGACTATGTAAAACCTGGAGCCACAGAGACACTTGAACATCAATGTTTATTATAGTACTCATAATAGCTAAATTATAGGTCCAACCTAGGTGTTCAAAAACAGTAAAAGATGAGGAAAACGTGGTTTACATACCCAGTGGATATTTTTTCATCCATAGAGAAGAATGAGGTTATGCTGCTGGTAGGACAACAGATGCAACTGGAGATAATCATATTAATCAAATTGAGCCAGTCTCAGAAGGACAAATATGTATTTTCTCACAATGGTGTCTTTTCTACAGTTGGTCTGTTACTCTCCTCTGGGAGGTGGTAGAGAAAAGACGCTCTCCTATATAAAATACTTTCTGACTAAGCAGTGATTTTAAGTGTACATAATGCATAGAACAGACAAAGCTGAGCAGGACACAGACCTAGGCTTACGTGCAGAATGTGGAAACGTTTATTGATCAAAGAATGTGTGAATGGATATAGGAGAAAACACCTGAACACCTGAAGTGGACCTGTGCTCTAGCAGTTGCGGTGACAGCTGTTGTAGCGACAGGGAAGCAATCTGGCTGCTTACAGGCATAGAGAGTAACAGAAAATCATGCTCCATGGTGCTCCAGTACTTCCTGCATGCTTGTATTCAGTGCTACAGGCCTGCTCACCTTCGCTCTTTGCCGTGAGTGTGTCCATCAGTTCTTGTCACTGCCTTTGGAGCCCAGATTCTTAGGCCTTCCAAAGTGGCTAAACACCATTAGTCTCCAAAAGTCCTTCTGCACCAGGTTGAGGCTGCTAGGCTTCCTGCTTTAAGGAATGAGCAAATCTGGGTTTTTCAGCCTCTCCTACATGAAGATTGCCATTGCTGACTACTAAGTCCATCATCTTGTACATCGAATAATAAAAGTTATTAATTTAGTCATTCTATAAGTTATGTTTCTCTAGGAAACCCTAACTAATAAAGATATTTAGTACTCTAGTATTATCAAAAATGTAAGAGAATTGTATCTGCAAATTTCTGGCAAGCGACTCATATGTTCAAATAGAGTGATTTCTCTACCTGTAAAAAAGATAAGTGTGGAGGGTCAGAATCTAGGTCTCTTAATATAAGCCCAAAGCTGTAACTGCAGGGATAGAAGAAGTTGGAATCCAATAGAAGTGACCCCTATATGGTCTTTCATTTGTGTAGAGTCATGGACAGAAGTCAGGAGATTATATCTTAGCTTTGCCTTTGCTACTGGTTGGCTGTGTGGCTGCTAAGCTATGGTTTCTCTCTTCCTAGGACTTTTTCAGTTTCCTCTAAGGTAAGGTTATTGTTACTGAACCATTCTAAATCCATAGTTCTATTACCAGTATATTTCCAACCAGATAATGTAAGTGATGTATTTATGCTGTTGTCCTCTGTCTGTTTTGTCTCCATCACATCACTGTCTCTCTTCACAGATAACAGACTATTGTCACCACAGTATCATCTGGAGTTCCATTTCTGTTCACATCTCCACCGGGTGCATCTCCCATATATCCATAGACTGACCATGTTTGGGGCGCAGTAATAGTGAGAGACAAAAGAGCAAAGTGGTGGCAATTTTGATGGTGAATAATGATTTTCTACCCAATAGGATCTAGAATTAACATGGAGAAGAGTCTCTGTGAGTGCCTCTGAAGGATAATCTTAATTGGGCTGATTGGGGTAGGAAGACTAACTTTAGTGTAGCACCATTCATTGGGCTGAGGTTCTGGACAGAACAAAGAGGAGAAAGTGACTTGAGACTCAGCATTCATCTCTGTTTCCTGACTGCTGATGTGATGGGGACAGCCATGGCACAGTCCTGCCACCATGACCTCCTCAGCATGATGGACCTCATCCTCAAACTGTGAGTCAAAGTAAGCCCCTTCTTCCTTTACTTGATTCTTGTAAGGTATTTTGTCTTCATAACAGTAATAATAATTAATATACTGAGGATGAAAAATTATTGTCCAAATTTGAGGTGATTGAACTTCCTTGTCCTGGGTGGCTGCCAAGACACAGATATCTCAAGGTTCTGATCAGGATGCCTCCTATTTGATTTCGTAGTTAAAAAAAAATCTATGTGAATGGTAATTATTTTCAGAATCTTAAAGTAGTGGTGTTAAAAATTTCTTTGGCTTTCTTTAGAAAGGTACACTTTTATTCTCTATCTATCACACTTAATCATTTATTTATTCATTCACAAGCATACATTTACTTCATGTAATGGAGTAAGTACTGTCTTAGAAATTGTAACAAAGGCAAAAATCCCAGATTGTTTAATATTCCTAAAAACACAAGCCATTACAAATAGTTTCTATAGTTATAACAAGGTTGTATAATATGCTCAAATTTCAGAAGCTTATAATGCCATACATTGATTTCTCATGCTCAGTGGCTGTGGCTTGCTGAAGTGTGCCAGACTGCTTTCAGTCTATGATCAGATTTGTTGTTGCTCCAGCCTCCTTCAGCTCGCAGCCTCCAGACCACCCCTCCTCTGGAGAAGAATAGGAATGCTGGAGAATGAGATGCCCCTGGTGCTTTCTGAGGTTTCAGGAAGGGGATTTTATATTCTACCTATCATCTGTGCTCTCTGACCAACTCAAGGTACACAGTGAAGAACTGGATCACCCAGAATCTAATGGGCACACTCAGTTCACAAGAGGTGACAGCCAAAGTTCAGATGACAAAGGCATAGGTGTGTCATTCTATTAATGGAAACCCTGAAGAACTGAAGACTCAGTTTGATGTTCTGTATAGGGAATTGGGAGGGGTGTTAGAGGAAAGAACATTATTATCATATTATATGCATTGAAATATATATATGTATGTATGTATATATATATATATATAGAGAGAGAGAGAGAGAGAGAAAGTATTATATGTATTGTAAAGACAAATTACTTCCTAGCAGATGATTGGAGCAGAGACTTTAGGAGGGAGGTTGAATGAAAATTCAAAAGGAGTCTTTGGGAAGATGACTCAATTGATAAAGTGATTGCTGAGAAACTAAGTTCAGATAT